>PVLA01006959.1:0-113629 GCA_004027455.1 Hydrochoerus hydrochaeris
TGTTTAAGATTATCCCTGCCTGGCCCTAAGCCT
Organism: Hydrochoerus hydrochaeris; assembly: GCA_004027455.1. NCBI lineage: Eukaryota > Metazoa > Chordata > Mammalia > Rodentia > Hydrochaeridae > Hydrochoerus > Hydrochoerus hydrochaeris. The sequence goes on from PVLA01006959.1 coordinate 34, forward strand.
GGGACGCTTCCTGCTTGGGGTTTAAGTTACTGCCAAAAGTTAGCAAATATATACTCCAGCTTCTAAAAAATAAAGTAGATTCAGATTCACTCACAGACTGGTGTGCAGTGTCTTCTGTCTCTCACTCGCCGACTCCCTGACCACCTTTGGGACCCCTGAGCCCTGCTGCAGCTGGACTCTGGCAAGAGTTCTCATTTTTTTCTTTGCTTTTAAAAGGTTAAATGGGAATGAATAGAGCAGTGATACTCTGAACAGTTTCTGTTAGCAACATACAGTTGTAATGGGAGTCTGCAAAGTGCATCATAAACTCAAGTGCCTTATGATGCACATGTGCGAGTGAAAGCAGCAGAGTCCTGTTTGGTAGACGATGGTGTGGTTTTTCATTATGATAATTTCCTACCTTGTTTCAAAATAAATTCAGCCCATAATTCAACTGAATAAAATCATATATATATATATATATATATATATATATATATATATATATATATAGGCAAGCAGGAACATTGTATTCCCACTCTCTCTCCTTCACCTTCCCTGCCTGTACACAGCAGAAAAAGAACAGTGTTTCATGGAAGTTCATTCCCATTGACTATCATGTCACATGCTGGTACAGAAGAATTAAGTTCTTCTAGCCTGTCATTTACACACATAGACACACATACATGCATGCAAGTATGCACACACACACGTTCATGCACCATGTCTACTTTTCCAGTTTATTCCACAAGAGGCATTTGCAACCTGTGCACCATCAGTTGTCTACAGCGCCATGGAGAGAGTGACTCAGCCCCCTCAAAGTCATAAATGCTTAACATTATGATGTGATTTTTGCTATTTCTCAGGACTTAATTGTACATTTCTCAATAATTGAATGGTGGATGATGTAGGCATAATGGACACAAGCCAGAGAGAGCATGGCCATGGGTTATATTTAGCTTTGCACTCTCCATGCACAATTAGTTGAATTGAAGCCTGTGTATGTAAGATTTACTGATGCTTATGCCAAATGATGAATTAAACATAGCAATTAGCTTAGCGTTTCAACCTACCTATGTACATGCATTCTCAAGAAGATAGATATTTCTTGTTTTAAGTAGGCATATAATTTTTAAATTTATTAATTTTGGCTTGAATCTTTTTCAATAAAATAATGTTAGAATATATGAAAAAGAACGCTTTTAAAAGGGAAAGTTTTCTTACTTAGAAGCATGAACTCTGTTGGGGATATAGCTACGGGACACAGTGCCTGCCTGGCAAGGTGGTGAGTTTGAATTCAGGAACAACAACAAGAACAAAAAAAAAATCTATGAACTCTATTATATATTTTATATTCAGCCAAGACAATTCATTTTCATTGACCAGGGCCCTGAGAAGCCATGTGATTGGACCTGTGTGCACTGGTCTAGACTGAGTACTATTTTTCTGTGTCAGATTCAAATATTACACAATTTACCTTTCTTTATTAGTGAGAAATGGTTCCATTATCTCCTGGTTGTGATTAGACCTAAAATGTCTCGTAAAATTCTCACTGTGCAGTGAAGACTCAAGAAGATGAAGATGCTAGAACATGTAGGATGTCAGCTGAAGAAAGCTGTGGCTGGTGAGTAGCATTGGCTCAGACAATGAGCCCCAAGCTCTGGGTGGGGAAGCTGAGCCAGTGCTTTGGAATTTCCATTCCACTGTAACCATGATTTGGTGCTGGAGTTAAATAAATTAATGGACTTAACATCTAAGGTTTGCCTTGCTAATGTTGCTCTTGCTTTGGTCTAATTCCTTTATATAAGCCTTATTCTCTTTTGGAATGGGAATGTTTGCTCTGTCACTCTGTATTATTACTAATGAATATGGGACTATTTAATTTTCCCCTTTATTTTTACAAGGACTCACAGCTAAGAGTTTGTCTTGAGTTTCAGACAAAATTCTGGACTTGGACTTTGCAGCAGTGTTGGAACTGTTAAGATTTTGGTGACTCTTAGCAATGGACTAAATTAAAGAAGAATAAAAAAAGTTACTTGCAAGATAATGGATGTACCATGAGACCATAATGATAAGTGAAATTCATCCGACAGGCATGCTTCACCATCACATGCTCTATCCTATATGTGGAACCCAAAATAGAAATAAAAGCAAATTAAAAGATATGTGTTAGGAAACAAGAAAATAGATCTTTTGCAAAAGGTATGGGACCAAGAGCTGGAGGGAAGGGAAAAGAGGGGAGCTGAAGTGGATGAAAAAATAACCAAGATGTATTACATCTATATACCAACCCTCCACAACAAGTTTCATCACCATGTACAGCAGACAGATAACAGTAAAAGTAAAAGAAAATAATAAAAGAAGAAACCAAACCTGTGTATCAATTCAGGTGTAATGCACCAGCTGACTTCTCGGCCTGGAACTAGTACCAGTGCTGTAGAGCAATGCTAAGTATTCAGTGTAGCCTCAAATTGGAGCATCAAACTGAAGTTTATGATTTGGTGGGTTTTCTCAAATTTTACACAGGAAAGCTCTTCCTCCCTTATAATACGTCAGAGGTAACAAAGTGAGAATTAACACTGTGCTTTTTCTTTTGAAGATCTGCTTGTCAAACTGATCCAACTCCCATGATCAGCTGAGGATGCAGTGAGACTTAGGTATTAGAAAGAGTCCTCCTTGTATTTGAGCTTCATTTTTTCCTAGCTGCAGTGCCTTATTAGGCAATGCTAAACAGCAATGTACAGCTATGTCCTTATGTCTTAAATTTTTGTCATTCTCATTATTCAGGTCACTTAGCATATTTCTCCTGGGAGATGTAGAAATTGCATAAAGAAGTCTTTCTTGTCCTGGGAACTTAGATTAGAAGTTCTATTTCAGTCTATTTCTTTGTGGACATCACAAATGACCTCTGGATCATCCTTTCTCTTCTATGAAAGAGACATTTTACACTATCTAACTGATACATTCCTGCCCATACACACTTTCTATTGATGTATAATTACGCACATCCACACTCTATAGACAGAATCACTCTCATGCAACCGTAGGCCACTGGTAACCACATATAGCTTTTAAAATGTTTCCAAATGTTTTCAGGATCCATCATGAATCATCACTGAAGAAAGACCTGCCAACCACTGGCATTCTTTCACCATGGTAAGCAAGCTTCACATTTTCTTTGAAATTTTTTATATGGCCTGACTGAAAGTAAGATATAAAATTTTATTTTTCATCCTGTTTGACTTTTATGACCCAACATTCTTTCATTTTCTTTAGCTGTTTCTCTACATAAAGTATATTTTAGGAGAAACTTCAACTGAAGTGACAAGCGCAGCATTCTCGATTTTACAGTTATCAAACCGTCCATGATGGCGGTGAACTTCTGAACTGCCATAAAGTTGGTGCCACCTCTTCTCAGTCCATAAAATAACAGAATTCCCTCTGATGGTGCGATGTATAAACATTTTAGCACCAGAAACTGTCACTGAAAATAATATTTCCCCTTTCTTTCATGCCATAGACACAAATTATCAATAAACTTTATTCAATGCCTAAAAATACTTATAGTTCACCATTTTGAGAACTCAATCTTGTCTCTCATCCTCACTTACTGACTGCTTCCCAGGAATGTTAAAGAAAATTATTATAAGAGTCAATCTATTCATTTCTATTCCTCCTTTTCTTCCTAATCTTTTTAAAATTATGCTTTTATCTGCTTTGCCATTGTATAGAAATCTTTCACTGAGTGTATAATTAACTTAATTTGTCTCTGTTATTTTTAGTGCTCTATGATTTGACTCCTCTGGACATTTTAATCTCATGACTCCCGAGTTAGACCTGCTGAACTTCATCAGCTTCCTAATTGTGCTTATTCTTCTGCGCTTGCTACTGTATTTGCAAATGCTAATGTTATTCTCCGCCCTCCATGATGTTCTCAATTCCACAAAAACACAATTTTGCAGCTTGACACTAATACCAAATCAATTTAAATCTTTTTATCTTTGCTATTTATTTACTCACCTGCAAAACAATTATATCTCAATTTTGAAGGAGAGGGACGAATTGGTAGTATATGCAAAGTTTCCTAGGCATTACAACTATTCAGTGGAAATTGTAATACACACAAAATTCCCTAAAATGAAACTATCCATTGGGAATGGAATGTTATATATTCTTTCAAAGTTCAAAGCATGTTTTCACTTTGCCGGAAACATTTTGTATTATTCAAGTTACTGCACTAGGGAGAACAATTTTCTCTTTAATTAGACCTGAAGACTTAAACTTAAAGGAAAAATAATCTAAGATATGTTAGAAAAACAATTCTAAGCATTACATGTTACATCATTGTTTCTCTTCAAATCTTCATTTGAACATTCACATGAAATGACCCATCTTAAGTGGGTCATTTTGATCTCAAGAAATTCCATTGGTTTTAAATATTTTCCACTTATTTCAGGATGAATCCATCTTTCTGCAATATTTATTCACTAGTTCATTTGTTAACTATTGAGATTACAAAACCACAAGAGCCAACAGTAAGAAGAAAATAAAACATGGCTTGTAGGTTTTCTTATTATATCTTTCAGTCTGAGATAAATACAAGTCATTAAAATGGTGTTCAGTGTTCTTTAGCTGCTAAGGAATAGCTTTATAAAGTATCCTCAGGATTTATAATCAAAAATTTTTTATATTTTATAATATGTTTTCAACTTTGTTACATCTACATGATAGCTTGTACCACAACACAGATGGCTATTTGATGTTCAAACCCTAATTTTGACATTTAGGAATTTTGCTAAGTAAAATTTAATTGTAAGAGCATGCTTTGGTTTCTGTGTTTTAATAATTGATTGTGAAGGTGACCAGTAAAGTAGGAATGTTTTGATTGTCTTATTCCTTGTGAAGAAAATAACTGTTAGGCAGGAAGTTTAAATGACGCTAGGAATAACTGTATTAATATCTAGAGCAATAATAAAACTGAGAAGTATAAAAATTACAAAGAATACATAGACTATAAAATGCTAGATAATATAAAAAGTTGTCATGTATCAGAAGCTCCACACATGATACTTTATACTGATTTTAATAAATTTTTACAATTGTATACAAGGAAACAAAATGTTATGCAACTTTTAAAGGAAAGGAGACTAAACTTAAAGAGCGTAAGTGTGTTAGTTTAGCACCATTTAGACAAGAAGAGGGTTGAAACTTGAAACTCATATGGATGTAAGTTAAAAAGTAGATCACATACTTCAATTTTTTTCTTGGCAAAATAACTCAGTGACTAGGAATAGTTTTGGAGCTCCATCTTGTTTACTAATTAATGTCATTCTCTCAGCCTAGAGAAATATTTAATATGTATCTTTAGAATGTATTCAATGAAATATACACAAATATTTAAATATATAATTTTCTAGAAAGACACAAAATATGGACAAATAATATATCATATAGATGGCAATTTTTGCTTTAGGGGCAAGTATTCTGTAACATTTAGAGTGGTTTTTTAACTTCAAAATTTCTGTTTAATGAAATGATTTCAAGTTTATCATCATCTGAAAAAATAATGAAAACAGTATAAATTTTTAATACTAGAATATGCCTTGTAATTTCAAGCTTCATTTTATACTCTTTAAAGACTGACGTTGGATCAGTGAAACAGATTAGAAGGTGCAGACACAACTAGAAAGACACTCAGCCACCTTATTCATGACACAGGGACCAAACATGTTCACTGGAAGGAAAACAGCCTCTTTAATAAGTGGTGCTGGAAAAACTGGCTTACTAGGTGTCAAAAACTTAAAGTAGACCCATGCCTATCAGTATGCACTAAACTAAAGTCAAAATGAATCAACAATATAAATATTAAGACAAAAACATTAAATCTACTGGAAGGGAAAGTAGGTAAAAGTCTTGAGGATATTGGGGTAAACAGAGTTCATAAACAAAATCCAAACTGCATGGGAAGTAGCTCAAAGGATCAACAACTGGGATCTCATCTGACTGTAAAGTTTTGAATATCAAAAGAAATCACCAACAGAATGGAAAGAAAACCACAAAATGGGAAAAAAACACACATTTGGCCAACTGTCACTGAGACACAAGATTTCTGCTAGAACATATAAAGACTTGGGGGAAAAAATCAGACTCCCCCAATTCAAAGACCTAATCCAAAAATGGTTATATGAGATGAAAATGTACTTGTCAGACAAAGAAATAAAAATGGTAAACAAATATATGAAAAAATGTTCACCATCACTGGTCATTTGAGAAAGGCAAATTAAAACAACACTGAGATGCCATCTCAATCCAGAAAGCATGGCTGTCACTAAGAAATCAAGCGATTACAAACACTCCTGGGGCTGTGGGAGAACAGGAATGCTTCTCCACTGTTGGTGGGAATACAGAGGGGTACAGCCACTGTGGAAATCAGTACAGAGACTCCTCAAAAAACTAGGTTGGGAATTCCCATTTGAATCTGCTATTCTAGTTCTGGGTATTTTCCCAGAAGAACTGAAAACATACCACAGCAATATATATGCACCAATGTTTATAGCAGCACAATTTGTTATAGATAAATCTTGCAAAACAATCCCAATGCCCATCAACCTAGGAATGGATAAAAAAGATGTAGTATTTTTATACAATGGAGTACCAATAGCTATAAAGAAGGATAATCTTGAGGCTTTTATAGGTAAATGGATGCAACTTGAGACCATACTTGTAAGTTAAATAAATGAGGCTTGTATGTATAAACATATTTTCTCCCTAATGTAAAAAAAAACTGAAAGAGTAAATAAGATCCACTTTTACACTAGACATTGTAAAAATGAAAGGGCAATAAACTGCTTAAAAGGAAGGAACAACTGAGTTGGGAGAAAGGAGAGGAGAGGGAAGGGAAAAGATTATATGCTACACACACACCTATATGACACAAAATAGACAATCACAGTACTAATCTTTGTCAGTTCATCAACAGAATGGTTTGTTTTCTTTTCATTCCTATATCTTGTAATATAACTACTTTGAAGATAACAATATGCAGTATAGTAAACATTGTTAATCTCCTATTATACTGATTTGAAATTCTGATTAACTGTTTCATAGTCTTTTGTTTTAAAATTTAAAAAAAATAAGAAACATAGATTAAAATCAAGCTGGGTCTGGTAACACATAATCATGCTACTTGGAAGGCTGAGGCAGGAGAATCTCAGTTAACCCTGGTCACATAGTGAGTTCAAGTTCAGCCTGAATGACATGGTGATAGTTCAAGAAAAGCACAGTGAAAACATTAGAACCACAATATCACTTTATTCTTTAAGGGGACACACTTTGAGTTACATTAGAGCCAATTGAAGTTTTAGAATATGTTTTAAAATCTATTAGGAAAAAAATACAGATAAGTACAAGACAGTTCTTTTTAGGTGTAAAACAGCTGTCTGAGAATGATTTTGTATCTATATATATTATCACACATCCATGTTTAACAGTACATTTGTGTAGATTAACAAGGTGATGATATAAATTATGTTATTAAAGTCTAGACATATTATCACAATGTTCTGTCAGAATATCTTTGAGATGGAATAAAACGAGGAAATGTTCCCAAATACATTTCCTAAAAATTGTCCATTATCTTTCATCAGAAGCCAGAGTGAATTCAACAGATTATCATCAGGTAACTAGTTTTTCTATTCATGCTTGTATAGAGCTATTGAATGCTCTCTACTTCTATAACATGCATGACTATTTTACAAAATCTGTGGTATCGTGTATATTTTTATTTGCCTACCTAATTGAATTAAGACATATAATGCTAATTCTCCAGTAAACATTAACATCCTCTTGAAAAATATGCATTTTCTATCCTTCCTCTAAGGCAAATAAGGCCTTCCATCTGTCTGCCAAGGATATGTAAACAGATACATTTCTTTGAACACAAAATCTTAGCTAGTGTCTGCCCTTTTCTCACTCATGCCATTTCCTTTCTTACTGGGTGAGGCACGGTTCTAATTCTGCTCCATGAGAATGAAGGGGACATTTTCCTTAAGGGTAGAAAAGAATGTTGATATCAAAAAAGGAAAGGTATGGGACCTCTTTACCTGAAATTTACAGTTGAACTTCGGCTTCTAGTTGCCTGACAGGGAAAAAAAAGTGATTTTAAAAGCAATGCACCTATTACTTAGTGCCCTCCCACATTCATGTGGGTCCCACATTTACCTAAGGGAGAACTTTCATGTAGCTATTCCTGAAATACTTGACGGTTCCTTGCTCTATACACATCAAAGGGATCAACAGCCAGGAGAAATTTGATATTTAAGGTTTATACATTTATAAAAGTGAAAAATAACACTTTCTAATATTTTTTAAATAGTATTCCCTACTTTTTAGTTAGTAACACAAAGTTAAGTATGCGGCTGACTCCTCTCTTAGGGACATCTGAGCATTGATAAGTTCTATGTGTGCCATGTGCTAACAAATGGCACCACTGGGGCATAATCGCTGATAAGTTTACATATATAATTCCACTATTCCTGCAGCTTCTTAGAATGAATGCATGACAAATATCCTATTGAGGGTTTAGCAGGGTGAGTGGAAGAATAATCAATGTGAAGCAATTCAAGCATAGGGACTATAACAAAGTTCCTCATATAATGAAAGAAAGTTTTCAAATCTTATTCGGTATTGAGGAAGGATATTCCTCTCACTTAGACATAGATGTTGAAAACATTTAGAGAAAAACCTACCCATATTTGAAAAAAAAATAATCCAAATTCAGTAAAATGTTCAGTGAAGTCAGAAAAATCAGAAAATTGGGAAAATGAAACATCATGAATATATGTGTCAAATAAAAATGTTGTAAACAAGGAAGATGTCATAGTATTTCCAATATTCCTTGAAAATTCTGTTTTAAACCTTTAAGTTTTTTTGTCACAAGTGTTATTCTATGATTGAAAAAGTTGGAGGAAAACTCTCATTTTTCTATTTACATTTTGCTCTCTAAAAGTATTAATAAATGTTATTAAATAATATCTTATGTTTACTGATTTTAAACATTGTATTTCTTCATTTTGACTGTATATCTTGAATATGGTTTTATAGCATACCTGATTTTGAAATTCACTGAGAGAACCTTGTGAGTCACTGTTCCATTGCTAAGATGCAATACCTGATATCCAAAAGTCAAAGGAGGAGAGATTGCATGACTTTATGGTTTCAGGGGCCTCAGTCCATAGCCAGCTGGCTGCAAGGCAGAAACGTCATGGTGGAAGGACATCGGGATCACAGGTGCTTAGTTTGCAGAGGTTCAGATGTAGAGTGAAGGAATAGTGTGGAGAGGAAGAGGCATGGAACTAGACAGCCCTGGAGATCACTCTCCATAAACACATGCAGACTCAGAAGTGAGTTCTACTAATTCCCCCAGGGAAATTCCAACACAATCCTGCTGACAATTCATCCTAAATGCCAGGAGTTCTTAACAAAACAAAATTGTTAGTGTTCCAGAAGTAAACTTTAAAATTCCAGATAGGATCCCAATTGTACCCCAATGGCTCACCATGTGGAAGATTTGCTTACAACCTGGTGTGCTTTAGGGAAGTGTTTGGATCATGTGGGATCTGATTGCCTCAAGTGGGTTAATAGGTGGAGTTCATAAGCTCGGTGGGCTGCCACCACTAGCAAATAGCTGGAAGAACTGAAGACTGAGGAGATAACTTTAGAGCCTATAATTTGTCCTTTTCTGCTGTTTGCCTTTTCTTTTCCTTTCTTGCTTCTGCTTCTGGCTTCCATGAAGTGAGCAGTATTTCTCCATCATCCCCTTCTACCTTCAACATATGCCTCATCTCAGGCACTCAGCCCTGGAACTGGCTGACCATGGACTGGATGGTCTGAAATCCAGCCAAATGACACCTTTTCTTAAAAAATGTTATTCCCAGGTATGTTGTCACACAATCAAAAGTTTGGTAACATAGTAACTTGCAAAAGATTTAGACCATGTACAAATACAGTCTACAAAACTCTGGACTATGAATCAAAGCCTTATTGTGCAACTTGTTTTTAGTCTTACATTATTCTAATCTAAAGGAGTAAGAATGTGATTCTCTCCTTATTTTTCTCTTGAAATCCTTGTAGGCTGAAACATCTACTAAGTAACTGAACAAGAAGAAGGAATTGCATTGCAATATCAGGTTTTGGTTAATGATGAAAACACTCCCCACTCATTGTCTCTCGGAATGATGAACCAGTTTGTAAAAATAAAAGCCATCATGTTTTCATGTCCATGTTAAACCGTACCTGATTAAATCTCACTAATACAGAAGCTAAAGATGTACAAGATGGCTGGACAGATACTTTTGCAGCCCAAGGACACAAAAACCTAGATGCAACTTGCAAGTGGGAAAAAGGTTTTGAGACATCTTCTCATGTCTGGATGTTCAAGAGATTAAATTATGTATGACAAGGAAATCTTATCCTATCACTTCAAGAAAAAAAATTCAGATGTATTCACATGAATTCCTGCTTTCTAGGCAGTATATGGTTCCATGGGTTTAGGCTTAGACAATGTGACCGACTTCATTGGGTTTTAGTGTAGAGTACTGATTAGTGAAGCAGAGATAAGGTTAGGGTTAGAGTTAGGGTTAGCGTCATTCTAGAGCAGAAAGATGGACTAGGGATTTGGCTCAGCGGCATAAGCGCCTACCTTGCAAGTGCACGGTCATGAGTTTGATCCCTGGTTAGAGCAGAAAAAAAGAGAGAAATCTTCTGGTTTCAGGGACAGTACCCAACAACTGCGGCAGCAAGACCAAGGCAGCTGTGATCACGGCTAATCCATCTGCAGGATGCTTTTATACTGTCTGTTCATTTGCTTACTCCTCTTTAGCCTCCCATCTATTCTAAAAGTTAGAAAGTATCCATTAATTTCTGTGGAAAAAGTAGTTCAAATACACTTTGTGTTTTGAAAGTAGGGAATTTGGATGATTACTGTAAATGAATAGGTTATTTCAGAATTGCTGTCTAATACATCTGTTTTTTTTTTCTCATCGATTTAATCTAGAAACTTTTGTATTCCTTGATTTATTAATGTTGGATCACGTTTACATATAAAGTGACTGAAATGTGTATATATAGCTGTTTCTCCACAATTTTTTGGAATTTTTGTATAATATTTGTCCTTGTATCTTTCCTTTTCCTGTTTTCATGTTGCTTATGCTGCCCTATTAAAATATGTATAATAAAACAGTTATTAAAAATAGCCCTTGAGACAGATGTTATGCTGTTATCAAGACCATTTGTAATTCTATTGACACATGTCTTCACTTTAAGGGTGTTTATTTAATAATGAGATAACCACAGTATACAGCAGGATCATATAACACTATATATGCCCCAAAACAGACAAATTTTGCAAATATGTTTCTATTTGTTCACTGGTAATCTAGAAAACAATAGCAAAAATGCTTTATCATCATACCCTCAAGTCATATTTAGTAAAGATTTCAGAACACATCAAACATACATACACATTTACTGAGTTATAGAAATATGGTTAGTCTACCTTTTCAAGGTACTGAAGTATTCCTCAGCATAATTGCGAACTCACATTTTCTCTTTTTCTCTAAGTACAGAACTTCTACATTTAATTGTTTTCAATAATCAGCTGTTTTCTTTCATGCCTACACTCATGTAGAATTACTGCCTAGCCACAGCTTTGTTCAGGGACAGCTAGCCCAACACAAATAGACCTGTATAAGAAAATCTCAAACCTGACAATGTATGAGAATGTAGAGCAAATGACAATAGATAGAAACATCTCTACAGTTAACAGCATTTAACCTTTCAAATCTCTCCACTTGAATAAACACAAGTATGTGGGAATGAAGTGGAAACACACACATTACAGTTTAAATATCATTTTAGTGTTAACACTAAATACTGAAGCAAATGTACAATACTGCTATATATGTGCGTCTTATATTTAAAATTAATGAGATTGTGTGCAGTTTAATTTCTTCAGATCAATTATAAAGTCTTGAATTTGTGCTGAGAAGTAATTTCAACCATTTTATCCAAATAGTTAATAAAGTGGTGTAAATTAATCTATCTACAGATTAAAGATAAAATCATAATAAATCTCACTTAACTAAGAAGTTGAATCCCAGGATCTGGCAAAAAAGAAGCTTTATTTATCAGATTATTTTTATATTACATTTGCCTAATGAAACAGGTCTTTGAATTTCCTTAAGTTTTTATTAGTATTTGTAAAAATAATAACCAGACTTACTTTTTTACATTTATTTCAAAGAAAATACTATAATCATATATGGTGACAAAATTATATTTTTCTCATTGACAGGGTGTTTTAAAAGATTTAGCCATGGTTAAAGGAATTAGCTATAAATGTAAATTATCCCAATCTGTGAAAGCAGCTAAGAGATGATTTACAGATTTGAGAAAATATTCTTTAAGCACTATTTTTGGTGTAAACAAAGAATTTGCTTTCCTCAATGTAACACATATTTCTTTTCTTTTTCTCCATTTTAGCTGTCTATTTTATATATAAGATACTTTAGAAAGCAAAGTTAATGGGCTGGGGTTTGGTTCAGTGGCATAAGTGCTGGCCTGGCAAGCACAAGGTCATGAGTTCAATCCTCAGTACCAAAAAAAAAAAAAAAAAAAAAGGTGAAGTTAATTTAAAATGTCACTTAATAGATTGTTTACTAAATTAAAATTTTTGAAACTTATGTTTAAGCATACAAAATATTAAATTGTTGCTAGCAGATCATACAAGAAGTATTATCCACAATTCCATTTCACTTCTTTCTCTAGACTTCGTCTTGGCTCCTAAAAAGGCATCAGAGAATATCTGAGCAGTAACCAAACAGCTCAGAAGGAATGGAAAATGTCTCCAATGTTTTCATTCCATTTGGTTTAGAAAATGAAACAAAATTAAGAATATAATGAAATATTCCATTGGGTGTATGATAGAAACTTTCATGTTTTCAGTTATTCTATGCTAAGTGCAGTTATCTATTCCAACAGACAAATGCCTCATTTCTTATTGCAGCAAATGAATAAAATAAGTTTTAGGAAGTGAGGCTAGGTGAGCTCTGCAAGTACCATGGTAACTGAAAATTATTAGTGAGACCAAATTGACTGAGCAACAACAAAGATGTACGATAGTTATTTGTTTTGGTATATCGCTTTCCTAAAAAGCCGAAATAAATATATCGATTAATTTAATTCAAGCATTGAGTGTGAATGAATGTTGCCTTAAAAGATTGAGGAGAGGAGTATTTTCTTTTAGACACATGAATTTGAAAATATCTCTGGAGCTCAGGTATATAGCTCAGCAGCACAGTGCTGCCTGGCAAGTGCAAGGTTATGAGTCCAATTGCTGGTACCAAAAACAACAACTGTATATATATATATATATATCTAGGAAGGAGTGAACAGAGAAGTGAGTTACCATGAGCTTCATATACCTGATTTCATTATTTCTTCCTTCTTTTCTTCATGCATTTTTATTGACAGTCGTTTTATAGATAACATATGATTTTGAGGAACTTTGCTTTTGTGCTTTATTTTTTTCATAGCTACCTTATTTAAACCCTAGAAAATATCTTTCAGGTTTAAAAGGCATTAACCTGATCCATTTAGAGGGGATATTTTCACCAAAATTTCTTGACCAAACTTTCTGAGCAGAAATACAAACGTATCTCCTAGAATAAGTGTCTGCTGTCTTCACAGCTGAATCACAAATCATGTAGTCGATTAAATAGCAGTGGAACAAAAAACAAACTATACCAGAGGGAACTTCGAGTGAGTGGGGATGGGGTGACAGTTTCTTTGTATTGTGACTGGCTTGAAGTCACACAGGCAAAGCATCAACATCAATCACTACGGAGTTTGAGTGAAATTTTGTAATATCCCTTTTTTCTGATCAGGTTTATTTTAGTAGCTATCTGCTCTGGTATGTTCACGTTTTATGGAGTAATGTCTGATTTTTTGTGATTTCTTCTGTTCTTTAGAGAAAATAAAGTGAACTGACATATTATTATGACATTGTACCTCAAATTTAGAGATTTCCTGGGTCATTTAATTATTTCACTATAGTTTTGTTATTAGTTCATGTTGAAAATATATGATGATTACAGTTATTGTTGGTATTTATATATGTGCATAAGACATCTTAGTTATTTTCCTCTTTCTTTTTCTTTTAAGCCCCTGCCCTTCCATTCCTTCCCTTCCCTATCTGTCAGTCTTCTCCCCAGTTGCAAAAGCCTGTTTTCATACAAAGCAATATAAACAGGAGATGATATCAGTAATATTTTAAAACTTCTAGTCTTCGGTCACAAGAGAAAATAGAATCATGATATTTTCATAGTAATAGTATATTGGTAAATGTACAGAAAAATGAAAAAGCACATTAATTAAAGGAATAAATCAAAAAACTTCATACAAATTGGGAGTACAGCACATTAGTAGAGCTCATGATTTTCCATTGTTTCTTATATTTTATAGTCATTTCTTAATAATATTTGGAGACAAAAATAGGGAAACAACACTTAATTAGATATATTTTTTCACAACGGTTTGCTTTGAGTTAGAGTTTGTGACCTATTTCAATTCTTGACTATGTTCAGTATGACAGATTCATGTGATCCATACACTTAACCTGCTTGTTCAATATGCTATCAGCAAGAGAGAAGATGTTAAAATAAAGGTCGAGTAAGGAGATGACGAAACTGGAAAGAGAAACAACAAGATAAAACAAAGAGGCATAACCCTCTCAGATACAAATAAAACCTTCATTTTCATGATGTCAGAGGAAAAAGCCATAAATAAAAAGCATATATTTCTAGAATCTGTGGTCATAAAGTTTAGAAATAACACAGAAATTTATAAGATTATAAGGGTCATTTTAGCTGCATATGATTTTTCTCCTGAATTTATGCCTTTTCAATCCAGTCTCTCGATAGTAGGAAAATCCATGTCTCACAAATTATAAAAAGGGAAAATGAAAACATCATCTGTATTTTAGAAAGATAAATAAAAAGTCACTGGCCGAAGTGTCATATGCCCAGTATTCTATCACATCTCTCTTGGTAAATTAAAGTCCCTCTTCATCAAAGAAAGAATTGGAAAACCAGTAAAGATGCTTCCTGCTTGCATTTGGATTGAAATCGATTCCTTCTGTATCCTGCTTTCATAATAAGGCAAACATTTTTTACCCTCTCAGGGATCACACATTTCCTCCTTAAGTTCAAAAGTTTACAAGGTTTAGGAAGGCTTTACCCAGGGCAGCCTGAGACTCAACTTTAAATGTGATTACAAAAGATCCTTAAATGTCGACTTGACTGAATATAATCAGCTTATGCTCCTGAAAAATGTGTGTTCTTTTATGGCATCCTTCTTACATCTGACAAGGTCAATAATACCAAAGGTGCAGAGCCAAGATAGGATTTTCCTCCCCAAACTGTACGAACCACAGCTGAAAGAAATAGAGCAAAATATGAGATTGGTCAGGAAAAAAGAAATAAGTATTATTTATTATTGCATCTTTTAAAACCTTAAAATTTTGACCAGAATATGTGACAAAGAAAACTCGCTCCATGTAAGAAACAGTATTTCACTTGAAAGGCATGTATACATTTTGGCAGCTTATACAGGACACGGCACGTTCGCTTTTGCTTTGATAAGTTGACGTTTGTATTCCACACTTAGCTTCTCAGTGCTCCTTTCTTATGCGTGCTAGTTTTGGTTTACGATTTATGATGTTCTTCTGGGCTTACATGACTGTAACAAAGGGACAGTCAGACTGGTAGGAAGTGCATTGCTTGTACAAATAAAGACAAACTTAATAGAAAAATAGATCCACCCAGTTTTTATTGTTTATTAAAGATCAAATGCCTAAGACCACAAATTCTGATCTAATGTTATATAAATAATCCGGTTTTCTACAGGTGGATAGATAATTCAGGCTGAAATTTGTTCTGCTGAAATTAAAATAACCTTAAAGAAGTAAAGAATCATGAATATCTAATGATCTGGTTCTTCATCACACTTTTTAGGTCATGAATCAGCAAGAAAGAGAGGAAAAGTGCATAAAGCAGGTGATCATGTGACAGCTATTATATGTAAAACAAATTCCATATTAATTTTCAAAAATGCTTAGAAGACAGAGGAAAAGAAAAGTAAAGCTAGAACTTTTTGAAAGATAAAGTCCAAGGAGAAAAACATCCTCACAGTAGGCCAGTGACCACAGATATTGTCAATTTACAGGGAAATCGCACTGAGAGTAGGCAATTCCTCCACAGGATTTTATATAAAACAGTACATATGTAGATCTAAACCTAGATAAAGCTGGATATTATGCATACTAAATGGTAAGTACACGGCATAGTATGAGCTTGATTATCTGCCAGAGTTTAAATTTAAGATAAATATCTGCAAAAGACACGTAAAAGCCTTTGAGAAAGTGATAAATTGGAATTCTAACAAGATTTGTCTCTGTATAAACTTTACTTTTAGTACAGAATCTTTGGTTTTGTTTTTTTAAGAGGAAAAAAAAACATGACACAGAATTTGCAAACCTGCTAATCTGTGAACACACGTTCGCCTCCATGACTTTCTCCTCCTTTACATCTCTGCCTGACAGGCTCTCCTTCAGGCCCTGCCTCCCCTGTGACTTTGTGCGTCTGTTCTCTGACTACCTAAGATGCCGTGGTTCCATCAGGTACCTCGTGTGACCTCCAGCTACCTTTCTTTTTATTAGACTTGATGATATGCAGCTACTGGTGTCTCTAAACGTTTTTAGGGGAATTTTTTAGAAGAAAACACAGCTAGGTGTGCATTTCTGTGAATGGCAAGCGTGCCTTTCACTAGGAGGACAACACACCCAGAAGGTTTCTGCCTGAACTTCCTGGCGATGCTGCCAGGATCTCACCGTCACCCCCGTTAAGCTGCTGTGACAGGAGCACGAAGGCAGAGACACTCACCTTACTCCACCCAGAAACTGTGCACATCCTTTGCTGTTTCAAAAACATCCACAAATCAGCATCGTGCTTTGAAGATCTCAAGATAGTCACGGTTAGAAGGACTCAGAACCTACCTAGGATCATCAAAAATTACAGAGTTGGGTGTGAAAAAATTGTGAAACAAGATTGTACAAATTCATGGATGTGCTGTAGTTCATACCAGGAAACAGAAGTGAATGCAAATTTACATCATCTTTTTCTATTACAAGTGCACTGCGATTCTGTTTGTAACATTAAACTGGTATAACTACTTTATCTCAATAGAAACAGTAAAGTTTGGCCTTTTGTCCAAGAGAGACTGCAATACTTGGTCATGTGAATAAACCTGTTTGTACAAAATGTGAAGCTCTTGTTTTTACCCCTTTCTTTCTCTTTTCTTTCTTTTCTTTTCCTTTTCTTTCTTCTCTCTCTTTTTCTTTCTGTCCCTTCCTTCCTTCCTTCCTTCCTTCCTTCCTTCCTTCCTTCCTTCCTTCCTTCCTTCCTTCCTTCCTTCCTTCCTTCCTTCCTTCCTTCCTTCCTCCCTTGTAAAAATGCTTTTGGACTTTCTCCAGTCCCAGCAAGTTAAATGCGGGAAAGCAATGGAGGACTCCAAAGCGGGTCTGCTGCTCAGCGGAGGTGGCTCTGGGGCCAGCCTGGGTCTAGGCATTGAGTTTGCATTTGGTGCGGGCTTTGCAGGAGGGCTGTGTGACCGACAATTAGAGTAGTTAGGCGTCTTTGCTGGAAGCTGCCCTGAGAAGTCTGTGCAGCCTGTGTGGGCCTGGACAGCTGTGGCTGGGTGGGGCTGGGTAAAGGCTGCCTCCTTGTGCCGCCACCGGCCCTGTATTCAATTCCAGCAGCAGCAAAGAAACAAAATACAAAAATAATAGCAAAAAGGCATGGTTGCTACGCACAGGAAATCAGGTTGCTGAGGGGGACAGAGGAGCATCCCGCTGGGCCCTGGGGACTCAGACAGAGAACCTGGATTTGGTTCCCTCTCCATCCCCAGGACCCTGGGGTTCAGTGTCAGGACGGCCCCCCGGGAGCCCTGAGCTCGGCAGGTGGGGCGCACAGAGGAGGCAGGCGGGATGGGTGCGCAGGAAGAGGGGCGAGGCCATGGTGGGATCTCCGCTACCTCTTGGGGTCCAGGGCCCCGCCTTAGAGAGAGCAGGACCCGGCGGCAGGCAGCTTGCTAGTATTACTCCCTGCAGGTCAGCACAGGCAGCCAGGGGCCTGGAACTCGCTGAGACCCACTGGGACACCGCGGGGATGAGTGCATTTAAAAAACTGATTCCCATCTAGCCATAAGGCGAAATCAGTACAATAAACAAGCAATCAGCTCTTGAGGCCTTTCTGCTCCGTGGTCCTGTCCAAGTACTGAACTGATTTTAAATTAGTAACTCTCACTACACAAAAGTAGACCAGGAAAGAGTATAGGTATATGAAGAGTATATGAATATTAGAGTTATTTTTGTAAATATATAGCTGTAATTAGGAGTGTTTAGGAATATAAATTCAGTCAAGCATTGTGACAAATGATATTGATGCTTATTAAAAATAGATTAATATAGTAAAACTCAAACCATTTATAATAAATGCATAATAGGTATCAACAGATATATAGACAACTGAGTTATGGATAATTTATCTGAAGGATATATTTAAATATAATTTTAATATTTCCTCAGATATGTAAAAGTATTTGTCAACTATAAAATCTGGAATTCAATATCTGTTGGCATGTAATTAGACACTGGAGACACATGCTTGTTTTAATCATGAAAGTACATGAAATTTACATAGATTATGTTGATAAAATGTGACTATAAATTAATTTAAATCTCTTCTTTCTTCAGTTAAACAGACAAGGTCCTGATTAGAGAAAAAAATGCCATTCTGAATTTATGTATTTTTTTCAGTGGACACAGACAACACCTAGCCTGACAAAATTAAACTCTCTATGTATTTAAACTATTAGAAATTTCCAAATCTTCAAAATAATTCAGTGACACCAAATGAAAGCACACACTTTAACACTATTCTGGGGAGAGGTAGGAAAAAAAGCTTGAATTCTTTATTTGATATAAAATTTTTAAAGGCCACAAAATAATGAATATGACACATGAGGCTAGTAAAAAGCTGATTAACCTTGGTTATGTCTAGAAAAACAACATTTATTGAGGTTAGGAACACCGGTATTTATATCTAAGAAAATAATATAAAATAAGAATCAATTCTTAATGTAAAACTATGATTAATAATTGTGTTAAAGACTTACTTTGAGATTTATATTTTAACTTACTAAACTACAGCATTGCTTCCAGGTGGAAATAGGGTAGATTTTGAATCAGGCAAACTAGTAGATGCTGAGTGATTTACCTTCCATGGTTTGGTTGGTAGATTTCCCTCAGGTCCTAGATTTCATTTCTAAACCACCCTCTGATTGCTCCATCAGCCTTGTGAAGGAATGATGAGACTGAATGATGTATTAGTTCTGCCCACTTGTTCTATTTTACAACTTTATTTTTCAATAGTCACACAAATAAACAGCCCTAAATCTGATACTTTTTAAAATATCTATCCCATCTAACCCACTCTCTGTTCCACAACAATTATATCTGATAGATATCCAGTGTTCCACAAAACAGGGAGATAAAGTAAATCTCTATTACCTACAAAGGGTTTATTTATTTATTTACCTATTTATTTTGCCTTTTTGAAATAGGGTCCCCCTACGTGGTTCAAGCTGGCCTTGAGCTCACTTCTTAGCCCAGGCTGGTCTGGAAATTTCAATGATCCTCCTGCCTCAGCCTCCCCAGTGCTGGGATTAAAGGAGTGCAACACCACACCTGGCTAAGGGATATTTATTTTGAAGGGTCTTTTTTATTATTTTGTCCATATTGGGATTTTCATAGGTGACATTGGGTCTAACTAGTGTAAAATTATGTTTGTATCTGCCACCATGAGAAATTTAGAAATTTGATTTACATATCTCTGCACATTTTTCAAATGATTAGATTCTAGTCCTATTTTTTTCTGAGGAACTCCAGGCAAAGACTCATTTCATTATGTGGCAAAATAATTAGGCTCCTAATAAGATCAAGGTGCATGAAAAATATTTCTGAATTATATCCATTAATGGTGGTTTATTCTCTGACATCCTAGAGTTATGTTTTAATAGAAGAATCAAGACAGATGGGTATGCTGAACCATCAAAGTGCTAACTTCCAATTCAGTATGCATTTTATAGATGCTGAAAGTTTTTCTGGAAAATAATCTCAAGGACATTCCTGCCAAGCAAAGGCATTTTTTTTTTATTTAAAAAAGGAGTTTCCCGAACGACCTTAAGCAAACAACATAAACGTAATGAACAATGTATTTTAAGGAGAATGAGTCACATTTAAGTGAATTCCTGGTCTTTTGGGATGGGGAAGGAAAGGAGTGGCAATCACAGTGTGTGAGGACGGATTCAGTAAGGAAGCATGTTCATTCATTTCGTTAAAATTATCATTCATGTATATTAAATTAAAGTAGTCAACCGTCTACTCTTTTTCGCTTTTTTACCTTCACCAGACTATAAACAGGTTTCCAAAAGGATGAGGTCTGTTTCACATTTTAGTTTCCAATAACAAAGCAAACCCTGGCAAAGCATAAATGCTTATAAAATGCTTGTACATTGAAGCCAAAGAGGATAAATAAAGTGTCTTTGAAATGTTAGGTTAAAATAAAATTAATAGAGTTCTAGATGGTAAAAGTTAAAGCAAGAAATGACCAGGTGAAATTGAATGTCAATGTTCAGATCCTGAGCAATTATGCTCTGTAACTCTGCTCCATTGTGTTTCTTCATGTTGTAGATGAGGTTTTTGTGATTGATACATGCTAAGTGCCAGAAATACACATGCACATGTAGTATGCAAGTGGTTACCTAGTGATAAATGTGTATTGGAGGGGAGGAAGCAATTGACATAGGATTTTAAAACAGAAATGAAATGTGCTAAAAGTCAGTTCGCTTTTTAGTATTACTCTGCACTGTAGCTCCATGCAATGCCACTGGTGAAATTCTAGTAAGGAGCAGCCAAGATAGCTGTCTCTCTTATTAAGTCAGGGTAATATTTTGCATTGTCAAACAGGAATATTAGCGCTCTCTCTATGCCTCTCTCTTTTTCTCTCTCTCTTCTCTGTCTTAGTTACTTTTCTCTCAGTGCTGAGACAATATACCTGATGTGCAAAATGAAAGAAGGAAAGATTTATTTAGCTCACAGTTTGTAGAAGTTTCAGTACATAATCAGCTGGCTTCAAGGCAGAGTGGTGCACGGCAGAGGGCAACAGTTCATGGTGGTGGAAAACCAAAGAAGTAAGGAGAGCAAATGGGGGGAGCACAGAGAGAAGACTCTTTTTGTCCCTTATATTGTATGTGGGCCACACTCAATTGGGTGTCGCACTTAACAACCATAATCCCAGCCCTGGACCATGAGTCATGCACAGATTCTAGAAGCCCAATCTCATGACTGCATGAGGCTCTGAGGGGACATCCAGACTGAAACCATAACTTGCTCTGTCTCTCTCCTTCAGCATTCTTGCAGAAAAGTTTTTCTCAATTAAAAAAATTAACATTTATTAGACATACATACTAATGAGGTTCCCTTTCTGTTTTGCCACAGTAGAATATACGTTGCTCAATATATGTTAGAATCCTAATTTTTCTGTAAGAAGGAAGATTTAATCAAGAAACAAAATAAACCAGCATGAAGTTTTATGAAGGTGATTTCTTTTATTTTTTTTTTTATAGAACTGTCAAACACAGTGAGAAACTGGGCTAATTAAAACTATGAGGTTCAATGATTTTTCACAAAGTGAGCAGCATCATTAAACTGCTACTCAGGTGAAAAAAATGAAGCAATCTCTACCTGGGTTAGTGCATCTTTCAGTCAAAAATAATTCCCTCCTTCCCAAAGCTAACTTACTGGCTAGATTTTCAATAACATAAGATTTACCCATATTTTGAGCTTTACTAAATTGGAAAAATAGTCTTTTTGTATCAATTTTGAAACATTGTTCAGGTAAATTTTATGATTTCGAGATTGAGCTATTTTTCTACAGTTATAATGTATATACTTTTATTGCTATAATTTATTCTTTTTTATCGCAACCATGAATATATTGCTAATGGACATTTGAATTTCTTCCAATTTAAAGTCATTATGAAGTTTAGATAGATAGAGGATTTTGTGATCAAAATATTTTGATAAATGCTAGAAACACACATAATGCATATAGTATGGATGTTTTTGTG
Organism: Hydrochoerus hydrochaeris; assembly: GCA_004027455.1. Lineage (NCBI taxonomy): Eukaryota > Metazoa > Chordata > Mammalia > Rodentia > Hydrochaeridae > Hydrochoerus > Hydrochoerus hydrochaeris. Next base: position 22,318 of record PVLA01006959.1, read on the forward strand.
TAGTGATAAATGCAATTGGGAGGTGGTTTGGGTATTTTTACTTTCTTCAAAATGTTTTCCAATTTTTGACCTAGTAGATTTGCACATTTCTTTAAATTGATTTCAAACTATTTAATGGCTGTCAATATCATTTTAAATTTTGTTTTCTCCAGTTAGATTTTCCAATATAGTTTTGTTATGTGCATATACTACCAAGTTTTCTTAATTGACTTTGCCTTCTATGACATTGTTAAATCTTTGTGCTAATTTTGGCAACTATTTATTCCTTTGTATTTTCTAAGTAAGGCATGAAAATATTCATGGAGATATTTCACTTCTGTATTCTTTTTTTTCCTCTCCCTTTAGGAAACAGGGTTTCACTGTGCAGTTCAGACTGGCCTTGAGCTCACACTGTGGCCCAGGCTGATCCTGAACTCACAATGATCCACCTGCCTCAGCCTCCCATGTGCTCGGATTATAAGCATGCACCATCACGCTCGGCTCACTTCTGCCTTCTTAATCAATGTATCTCAATTTATTATATTATTATCCTAGACAGGCTCATCACTGAATATTTACTAGCAAAGCTCAGAGTGTGCTTTTCTTATTTCAGGTAAAATATTTCACATTTTAATGTTGTTTTATAATATCAATAATTTTTCCTGAGTATCATTTTGCAGATTGAAATATTTTTATTTTTTCACTAAACATGAATCAATGTTGGAAAAAACCAACTACATTTTTATGTCTATTTAAATGGACAAAGTGACATATTTTTAGGATTCTTAATATAATGCATTGTATGTATAGACTTCTGAATGTGAAATCATCCTTTTATTCCTGAAATGATTTTGCCATATTCATGATGCATTAATTTGTATTAAAATCAAACACATTTTGCCAATAGTTCATTAAAGATTGTCTATATTTATGAGTTTTGCCATTCTAGGAAATTTCGATGTCATGCTATTTTCAAATTTTAATTACACATTTATATCATATTATGAGACTCCTTGAAAATACTTTTGCATTGAATTTTCTGAAAATGTATTGACATATGGCATTGTTCACTCACTAACTTTACTGTCATATCTACCAGTTACAATCTCTTTAGTAACAGTACATGTTTCAAATTGTAAATTTCATTATTTTGCTTACCTTATTTACAATTCAGTTTTTATCCTAAATGCATTTACACAATGTTGAAAAATGATTTGTCAAAATACACAGAATTGTGAACTCTTTGACATAAGGTCAATATATTTTTTAAAAACTGTTTTATTGAAAATAAATTGTCTAAAATGTTTATTTTTTAAACCTGAGACTTTATGAGTGATTTAAAACTAATTTAGAGTAATAATGTAGAAACCATTTATATGTTAGTTAACTTCACTAATCTCATTAAGAATTATTACTTGTCTTAGGTGACTTTTTTGTTCTTTTCCTCCTTTTCTCATTTCCTATTCCTATTCTTTTCATTTCACCTTTTCTATTCCTTCCCTCATTTCCCTCCCCTTCCTTCTTTTCTGTTTAACTTCTCTTCCTTGGTGGTACTGAGGTCAGCTTCAGGATTTTTGCATACTATAAAAATACTATATCACTGGGGGGGGAGAGAGAGAGAGAGAGAGAGAGAGAGAGAGAGAGAAAGAGGATCTCAGGTTTGAGTTGAATTTTTCTAATATGTATATATAATGTCTGTATTATTTATTTTATTAACATTTAAATAAGCATTTTTATTAGTTGTAAATATTCTTTTTTCCTAAGACTGTTATGTACTGGCATCTTAATTATGTTTCTTAATCTTCAAAGATTGCCAAAGTTTGTAATTGTGTCTTCATTATTGATCAGGCAAAATATTTTGAATGCTCATTATTATTTCTTCTATGTTTCACAATTTATGCTGAGTAATTTTGAAACATTTTCATCTTATTTATTTCTACACTTTTAATTAGTGATTTAATATTTTTAGTCAAATAACATGCTTTGTATAATTTCACCCATTTTTTTGTATTAATTCTGCTTTAGTGAAGCAAGGTGCAATCTCATTTACTAAGAATTGCATGTGCATTTGAAAAGGATATGTTTTATGTGTCTGTTCTAAATTGCTGTTTACTATTTTGGTGAGTTCATCTAAAAGGGCTATTTCAAGCTTCCACATCCTTAGATGATTATATTATTATCTCTCAAGTAGCAAGGAAAGTATTTAATCTCTTCAATTATGATTATACTTTCCAATAAAGCTTATTGGATCTTTAATCTACTTTAACTTTCTTATAGTTGTATTACTGTCTGTTATAAATTTATAGCTCATGTCATTTTGATGTTTTCATTCTTTTATTATCATAAAAATTCTGCCTTTCATTCTAGTAATACTGCATATTTTGTAGTTCATTTTAACAAGTGTTAAAAAATGACTTCCTTAAGGCTGAAATTTCATGTGGGTTGAGGCAAAATAGAAAAGAAGGAAGGGAAATATATGCAATTATCAAGCTAGCTAGGATAATTGTACTACTGATTCTATTAGTTCATAGAAAGAAACTGTGAGTCCTTATATCGTTTGATCTTTTTTGTATGCCTGCATCTTGTAAACTGGGCAACTATATTTTGAAGATAACAATATGCAATAGAGTAAACCTTATTAATTTCTTATCAGTTTGTTTTGAAATTCTGTAACATTTTATTATTTTGTTTTATTTTTAATCTCTTTAAAATAAAATAAAAAGGATTGCAATCTGTGCTCCATAATATTCTCATATTTACAAAAAGAGGTCATACCCTCAAAAGATTGCTTATTTGAGATTAACATATATCAGGAAGTTTGCTTATTTGCTTTTATCTAGCCTGAAGAAGTATTAGAATGGTTTATTTTCTTGGTTCCCATTAACAAATCTTCCACTATTTCTGTATCTCCCTTTCTTTTCCCGTTTTCTATTGTTACCCTGATGAGGTCATCGTGTGTGTGTGTGTGTGTGTGTGTGTGTGTGTGTGTGTGCGTGCGCATGTGCGTGTGCCTGTGCCTGTCTGTGGCCACACACTGGGGAGTGAACTCAACGGCGTGAGCATGGCAAGCACATTTTTCATTGTGGAGCAACTTGGCTAATACTGAGATGAATGTTTCTAGCTTCCATCGTGGACAACATCTTGCAACATTCGTCTCTCTTTGCCTTGCTTCCTTCACTTAGTCTAATGTTTCCAGGGACTTCTGTGCTGGTGCAAAGTATGCAATTACTCCTTCTGGGGTTAGACAGCGTCCCACTTGTGCGGGCCCCCCTTTTTCAGTTTACTTTGCGATGGTCATGGCAGTACCGGGATTAGAGCATAAGGCTTCCACGCAGAGCCATGAACCCAACCCAGGTTGGAGTTTTTACTTTTTGATGCAGGATTTCACTAAATCTCCAAATTTCCCACCTTGGCTTCCCAGTCACCATCTTTCTGCTTCAGTTTCCCGGGGTGCTGACATCACAGCTTTGTGCCCCAATGCCTGGCAGGTACCTGTAACCCTGAACCATTGGTCAGCTACTTTAAAGTTTTGCTTTATAGATCCAAATCTCAATTACTTCTGTGTCTGCCTCAACTGAATTATTTGCCCTATTAATTGTGTTCCTACTATTCTGATTCTTCACATGTCCAGGAGTATTTATTTCAAAACATTTTATACTCTTTAGAGATTTTATCTTCATTTTGAAGAGTATTGAGTTTTGTTCAGGCGAAACGCAGGTCAGGATCCTCAGTGAATATGTACTGATTTGGAGTCATTATTCTTAAGACATGAGCTTTCTGCAGCTTCAGTCTTCATGGCAACCCAGCTGTCACCGTGGTCAGGAGGATCTGTCCTCTCTAGGTCAGTTCGTTCCCCAACATCTTCTCTGCTCACGCAGTGATCTTGAAGTCTGTTCACTGCTCAGAACCAGGCCCTGTCACCTCTGTTTTCACCTAGAACTCAGCAGCTCTTGTTCTGAAATTATGTTACTAAAAGTCCCACTGATTGCTGGTACTGCTTCTTCACACCACTCATCTTATAGTACATGCAGATTTGCAAGTTTCAGGCTTCTCTTCTGTTTACATTCGGCTTCTTTTCTCTACCTGGTGAGATTTCCACTCTGTGCAGAAGCCGTAGCCGGGCGTGGTGGCTCAGCCTGTAATCCCAGCACTTGGGAAGCTGAGGCAGGAGGATCGTTTCAAGTTTGAGACCAGCCTGGGCTACAAAGTGAGTTCAAGGCCAGCCGAACTGCATAGAGAGACCCTGTCTCAAAAAGAGAAAGAAAAAGAAGAAGAAGAAGAAGAAGAAGAAGAAGAAGAAGAAGAAGAAGAAGAAGAAGAAGAAGAAGAAGAAGAAGAGGAAGCCATTTTATTCCAGATTTTAAACACTTCATGCTAAACACTGAGTAGACTGGATGCTGGGGCCACACAATTCCTGGTCTTCAGGAAAAGCAGTGGTGTATGGAAAGCACATTCACACTTTTCCCCCATGTCTCACTGTTTACAGCAGAAAACTAGTCTAATTTCAACTATTCCATAATGACTATGATCAAAAACTACTCCCGTTGTTTTAAAATGTAAAATTGGTAGGAAGCATTATTTGTGAGTAGAAGATTTGCTAAGCAAAATTAGCAAAAATGCTTTCTAAATATCACATATCATCAAAAACCAGCAATAGATCTAATTTACACTCTGAACAAATGAAACCCTGCTGTGTCTCCCTTTAATTAGTCTATCATCATGAAAGGAAAGCCTCCACTGTGTTAATTGTATAAAAATGATTAATGCAGTCAGATTTTATCTCTATTTCTCTCTCTTTCCAAGCATTAAATCGTGTTTATTTTCTTGCCTATGTATGAACCTAAAAATGCTTGAAGTTCCTCATTTTTTCATTTAATAAGCTTAATACAGTCTCCTGCACATGTATGTAGCCATACAGGACCTACCACATTACTTATAGGAATTAAGGACATGCTATTAATTCTTCCATTAGTCACCTGTATAAGCCTAACTGATAATTACTGTTGAAAGCCCGTCACAATTAGCATTGATGTATTTTTTTCTTGTTCAAAATTTTCATGCTATCCCATGTGACAAAATATTTTGACAGCTGAAAAATAATAAATGAAACAAAATGGTAGCGGTGGTAATAATTGTGTTTGTGTTTACAATACTGATCACCAAAGCAGTGGATTTCTTTATATGTAACTCATGTAAACAATTTGCTTTTTTTGTTTGTTTCTTGCTTCGTTTTGTTTTGTTGGTCCCAGAGATCAAACTCAGGACCTCACACTTGTCAGGCAGGTGCTTATGCCGCTGAGCTAAATCCCCGGCCCTAACAATTTGCTTTCAACATGCACAAATTTTGTATCAGAATTTGTGTACAAATCTAGCCAGTCTGACCTCACATTTTAATTTTAAAGAATAAATGGATTGTTAGAGTTTTTCTTACCCTATTTTTAAAAAACTATATTTTGTCAAAGACATCATGGATTTTGCTTGGGAATTTAAAGTGTAAGTTTAGACAGCTAAAAAACTTACTGTTGTATAATCTAACATATTTTGGGTTTGTACTCTCCATAGTAAAAATACATGAGTGCCTCTCCAAATTATTTCACAGTAGATTATTTATTTCTTGTGAGAAATATATCTTTCTATATACACCAGTAACTGATGAGCCACACTATCCTTTAAAAATATAGCCTATTTTCTTAGCTGTTTGATATTAGATGCTTCAAGTATATCACAAAAATATCCGATCATGGTGGAAGACTTAACAGCAAGGCAGCGCGAACCGCCAAACATCAAAGGCCTCTGCGGACTGAGGAGCCGCATTTCTGCTCCGCTGTGTATCTGCATCACTGATAGAAAAGCTGTGTGTTTTCCTAATGTCAGGCGATAACGTTGCTACTCTGCTGAGACAGAGCAGTGTTATCAGAAGGTATGAATCACAGAAAGGCCAAAACGCAAGGAAGGAAAACAGCTTGACTCCAAGGATGAAGAAGTTGAATCATTTGTAAAATTTACTTTTAGGATGCATTAAAAAAAAAAAAAAAGGTCTGCTTTCTTCCCATTTTGTTTATCCTATTTCCTGACAGCACTGAAGAAAAGCATCTGTGAGTCAGAGGCCCGGCTTCCCCCCTTAATGACCATATTTTTAATGTGGCTTTAGAAGTATTATTGTGAGAGAAACAGGAAAGGTAATTTTAGTATCGTGCATGGAAGGACAGATCATTTTGAAATCCAGTAAATGGTACCAGTTCAAGAGAATAAGTGACAGGAAATTATTATTCCAAAAATGACTCATGGCAGAGTAAATACGTAACTTTAAATTTGTGTTAACATAGCAAAATACAATTCACAAGTGTTCACAGGATAATGTGTGCTGCGTTTAGAAATACTCTCAACAAAAGTCAGATTCCGGAAGGTTAGGATTTGCTAACTGTGAAGTTTTCTGGATACTGGCATGTTTTCATGATTTTTTATTTTCCCAAACTTACAGAGCCAGTTTATTTTAAAATTTGATCTGTATTGAGACAATAAACTCATTTCTATGTATGCTCATTGCCCCGTATAAACATATGCTATTAGTAAAGGGAATGGTATCTTCAAATAGATGGAAGACTTCATCAATTCTGGAAAATGTTTTGTCGTTATTTTCATATAATGAAGTACTTGAACAAGAACAATGAAAGTGTTATTCCTGAGATTCTTCCACCTGGCCACCCACTCTCGGTGGCATTTCCAGTTTCATCTGATGCCTTCTTGAACATATTTTTGTCACAGGGCTACTTCCATACTCCAGTCTCTTACTGATCTTAACCTTGTTTTCTGTGTGCATCACAGAAGGTGCTTCATGCTATTAATGTCTCCATGTGACCAGCAGGTCTTTAATGAGCTGTATCCATCAGTCCTAATAGCTCTAAATCTTCTCCCAAGTATGACATTAATGGCAAGAAAACAGGCCATAAAATACCAACTAATAACAAATATATCCACCACAGGGTGTTGAATATGTGCTTTTGTTGGACAAGGAAACTGCTGCATAATCTCAAGCGGAACTGAGAATTCACTCAATGCGATTGTGAGTCAGCTGTCAGCAGGAAAGGTGTCGATAGCACTACATTCTTACTGCAAGTATTTTTAAAGTCGTTTTAAAGAAAATAGTCTTAGAATCAACTATGGATTAATGAATTCTTTTCTGGTTTTGGGTTTGACAATTGAAACTCTCTAAAAAGATCCAGCACCACAGCTAGTGAGACAATATAACATAATCAGAAAGACTGCAGACTCTAGGTCTGTTTTTCTGTGAAATATGGGTCTCCTTCCTTTTCTGTGGAAACCTGGCAAGTTACTGAGCTTCTGCATGTATTATCTTCCCTTATGGAAAAATGAGAAGTGGAGCTGGTGTTCCTTGAAGCTGTCAATTTGGATATTCCAGGCTAAATAAGTATGAAATGCTTGCAATACCACCTTACAAATACTCAGCAACATGTAACTGCGATTATTTTTGAGTCTATTTTTACTGCTGTTTATTTTAAATGATGTATAACAAAAGTGGAGGCAATTGTTTCCTCTAGGCTCATCCAAGGCTGGGAATCCTCCAGTTACATGTCACCCTTACTTGTCTTCATTAAGGCCTCTGTTTTTAAGTGCGTAGTATCCACAAGTTCATTAATAAAGTGAAAAATTTTTATGGCAAATGTGAAGTAGAATTGAAGCATTAAGTGACACCAATTCCCAACCTTGTTACCCCCTTAAGTAGGCTCTCATTCATCTACTACAAACACACAGGTGGAAACCACAGCTGCGAGAATGACAAAGAGAGGTTACCTGCTGCCACTACCTCGATTCCTCTCGGCAACACAGGTCATAATCCTGTTTCCTGGGGGAAATTTCAGGAGAGCAGCCTCAGAAAATAGAAAGGCACCCAGAGCCTTCTGCACTGATGGCTTGTCAGTCAAAGGACAACAGCAGACTGTTTAGAAGTGGTAGACTAATAGTCCTCAAGCCTCATATCATCCATATAGTCACAGAGGAGCCAATAAAGGTATGTTTTCAGTGACTCTGTGTAATGCAGCTCATGAACAAATGCTTTGGAGTTTGTATATACCACATCGCACCACATTTCCTTGCCTTACCTATGTTAGAAAAAAAGCAATGCATTTTGTTTTGCTTGTCATTACTTTCAGGAACAATTAACAAGAGTTTTGAGTCATTTCAATGTCTCATAACTGTTTACTCTTTGTTAAAATATCTTCTGTAATATTTTTAAAAATATATAACTCTAAACTATTCCTAGCCTAAGTGTATATACAGAAAATATTCATATTTCTTTCTGGTGTTAAGTATTTTCAGAACTAAGTTGTTGTTGTTTGTTCTGAGGTATATTAGGCTTGCTCCTCTCTTAGGGTTTTAGCCTGAAGAATATAAGGAAAAACAGAGTATTTGAAGAAGAGAACGGTAACAATCAGATACACCTTGACTGAGGCTTTTTTAAAGATATGAAAAAAAAGATAAAAACATTGTGAATCACCACCTGTAGTCAGGGGTTGTGACAACAATTAGAGTCAGGACATGTAATTTATAATATTATTTTGTGATGTTCACCCAGAGTTAACAGAAGAAAGTGCAGGAAATCTGTCCACAACACTAAAGGCATAGCATATTCAGCCAAGGGCCTGAATCCCACAGCAATGTCCTGCGTGAGTCCAGATGAAGACCCAGAGCCCATGACAATGCCTCCCACGAGTCCAGCTGGAGGTCTAGAGCCCACAAGAAGGACTCACGCCAGTCTGTTTTTTGGATCGCTGCTGGGAAGGCCCCAATCTCAGCAGTGAAAGTTAGGAAGTCTATTTCAGCGGGAAGTAGGAGCTGTGATGATAGATTGAGTGTTCTACGCTGGACCCTAGAAGTCACACTCAAAACAAAGACCAGGGCTGTCCTGAAAAGCACCATCACCACGCTCAGTGACACGGAGGTCCTGAGCTCCTCTGAAATAAGCACAGCGGAGTACATGCCAGGAAGCCAGCGTGGTGAGTTTCTCCTGGAGATTAAATGGCACACGTCTTCCCCTCTGAAGCCAAGAAACGATGCTCAATGCAAGGATCAGAGCTCCCCCTAAGTGAACCACAGTCACTCTCACCAACAAGGTCCCAAGCTCCTCTGACGACATGGTGGAGCTCACTCCGGGGAAGCTAGTCATGACGAGCTCCTCCAGGAGAACCAACGGCTGAAACACCAGCACATAGGAAAACCCACAACGCCTCGCTCTTCTTCTCCACGTCTCTATTTTTGCTGGCAACTTTCCTCAGGTGGACCATCTGCCCTTAGCACCACGGTGATTTAATTCAGCTGGCATTAAGTTGACCACCAGTTTTTAATCCGTAACACTGCTGCTGCTTTTCATCATAAAATCTTAGGTTTGTAGAGCTGGTATATATGTACTAATATGGTTTGTGTTCTTGTAGGCAGTTAGAGTGTCTTCCCTGAGCCTCACAAATAAATACTGCACAGTTCTAAAACCTGCTACTGACAGGAGTGTTTTTTACTGTGATAACAAAAGTCCACTGTCAGAAGTCTGCCAGGTACTATCGATACAAACAGTTAACTACACACAGCCTGAGTGAGAACTTCATTCTCTCATTAAGAAACAAGAGCTAAAAAGCATAAAGTAAGAAAACAAGTTTTAAAATTTAAAAATAATATATTTTAAATAATATATGTTTTAATACTTTGTAGATATATAGGAGGTTTTGGATCAATGGAAACTGTAGAATTTAAGAAAAGTTCCAGGAAACAAACATATCCCTGGTAAAAAGAGAAGCAGAGGGGAGACTGGGGTGGGCCTTCGGGTAGGAGCTCCAGCACGTACATCACAGAAACGCGTTCTTGCTAGAGGGTGTCACGAGTTTTGAATATCGAAGTTTGTGAGTTGATATGGACACTTGATTAAAAATATCTGAGGTTGCAGAAAAATGCACAGAGTGAAATTAGGGAGAATTTTATCAGGAAGTCAAATTTTCTGAGCACACAATTGGAAAAGAAAAATCTCTTCAATAAATGATGTTTGGAAAAGTAGATATCCACAAGTCTAAAAGTAGAATTAGATATAAATCTCTCACTACATACAAAGATTAACTAAATTAATTATAGTAAGTGTAAAATCCCACATTTTGAAACTAGAACAAAACATAGGGGAATTTATCCCAAAATATTAAACCTATATAAACAATTTGGTGATATAAATACAATATAGAAACTGCAAATAATCTGAATAAGCATTTTTCAATTTTAAGCATATTTAAAAATATTCACATGACCAACTGGTGAATAAAAGAAATACTCAGCAATCTTCCTTTTTATTTGTTAAATGATTCATTTGTAATTTAAAAATATGCAAATATGTTAAGTTTCCATTGATTTTTTAGTATTTATAAAGGTTTTTTTTTTTTTTTTTTTGGTAGTGGGGACTGAAACTAGGGCCTTTTTACTGAGATATATCTGCAAATTTAATTTTTTACTTTTAGATAGTATCTTGAAAAGTTGTCTTAAAGTAATTCTTGTTGACTTCCAGTTTTATTATATTGTGATCAGAGGAGGCGCAAGGTATGATTTTAATTGTTTTGAATTTAGTGTGATTTGTCTTGTGGTCTATACTCTGGAAACTATACCAATTGTTAATAAGAAAGTTGCTTCATCAGGTTCCCTGCATCTTTCTCTTAGATCCATTTGTTTATTAAAGTAACTTGACTCCAGTGTCGGGTGTCCTAGTGCACCGTTAAGAGTTGGTTGCCCATGTCCCTGAGCAGTGCTGCGTTGGAGCTTGTCTCCGTCCCTTTAGACACAGTAATTCTGCCCTTAGGTAACTGTGTTCAGAGGATATGGCATCTTTAGGATTGTGTGGAATATCTGTGGGACTCCAGCGGTGAACGTGGGCAGAGGCTGGAGAATCTTAAGGGATCCTTATGTTGCTTGAGTTTTGTTCTCTGGATGGCACTGAGATACATTAGGAGTCTGCGACCTGCAGTCTGAAGGGAGATGATTGAGCTCCTTCAGCAAAGAAAGCACCATCTGGCCTCCAGGTTGTTCCCTAACTGGCCTCAGTAAGGAAGTCAGTGAGGAAGCTTGGATCTCATGTCCCCTCCGACAGGCTCTCCTGGGACTCTGCTGTTCACCTTTCTCCTGGTGCCCCATCTGCAGAGGTGCCCATGTGCTGCCCGCTCTCTGTGCTGGAATCACAGGTCCTCTTGTCTTGCCGGCTTCCTCTCTGTTTCTTCTCAAGCCGGCTTCCTCTCTGTTTCTTCTCAAGCCTTCCTCTCACAGCGCAGCTGCCCACCCTTGCTTGGGTTCACATTTGTGAGCCCCTCAGCTCTACTCTCTTGCCATCTCCTGTCCTCTTCAGTGTGGTGCTGACATATTGGGAAGTATTCTAAATTCTACATACACTCATGTAGTCATCTCTCACCACATGTCTCCATCTTCTCTGCCATGATTTTATGGCTACAGGAAAATCCATTCTGCCTGGATTCCCACGCAGATCACACACTTGGCAGAATAAACACCACTGATCTCCCTGCAGTAGTACTGTGGATGCTTTTGTATCCTATCACACACAAAATTTTCTGGCTTTTTTGAGACATGCAGTTTTCATGTATTAAAATCCCTGGGAAATTTAGTATTCAGGCTTCATTGCAGGGTTGCTGCTAACCTAAGTCCATGAATTTCCCTTTGCAGTTAGAGAACTGCTTTCTCTGGAAGGTTCCCAATGCACCCTCAGGCCATACTCCGAAGTGAAACACGGTGGACACACACACATGGACATGGCATTGTTTCTCTGGTGTGAGAACCCAAAAACGTAAAGAAGGACCAAAATATCTAATAGATTTTGTGAAAGACAAAGAAAATACTCAAATGAGAAGGGGAATGAAGAAGAGGAGAAGGGGAAAGGAAGGAAGGGAAAAGAAAAACATGATGAGAAGAGAAAGAAAAAATGGAAGTAAAGCTTTTGTAAATGAAGAGAAGAGGGGTAACAGGAAGAGGAGGGGAATGGGGAAAGTAGCAGGTTACATCCTGTATCGGTCCAAACGCCCTTTGAGGAATGTGACCATTATGTAAACCTAAAATGCACCAATAAACCTGGTTAATTAAAAGAATTAACTATGGGTTCTGTTTATCATTTCGCCTTGAAATTTCATCTTGAAAAGCATTTGCAGAAACTTATGCCTGTCCATCTTGGCTTACAAACATGACATCAACCCTTCCTATGCGAATGATGCAACACAGTATCTGTGGTGCCTTCTCTTGCGCCATAATAATTTATTGTTAAATAATGTGACTATTAGAAAAGTTTGCAACCATGGTTCACTTTCATGATGGAAGAGTGAAGACTGTTCCCTGTTTCTTTGAGCTCACAGCACATGGAAATAGACTGAGTGTGTTGTTTATCCTGTAGAGGTCATGAACAGGACAACGTGTAAAAATTTCAGCCAAGAGAGAGTAAGAGGAGTGTGAAAACTCTCTCAGCAGTGTAACCATTGATCCTGCGGGAGCCAGGTCCACACTTGAATCTCAAGCCTTGAACAGCTCTGAGTGGGTTGGTGGGGGCTGAAGGCTGGGTGATAAAGGTTGTAGGATCTGTGCATTTTTTTAAGATACACATCTTGGTGAGAGACATACTTCTTAAGGTAGATTTCAGTAAGCACTTACTGAAAATAAAGGTACCGGATTCAAAGTGGTTTGTTCACTTCTTTAGTTGCATTTACATTTAAAATGAGTCATTGATTTTGAATGCATACTATGCACAGAATACTTAAGTGAAAAGGGCGTGTGATTCAATTTCAACCAAATTATTTCTTTACAGTAGCAATACAAATATATAGACATAAGACCAAATGTAAGTTCTATTTGAAGTTAGATTGGAGAGAAAAGAAATGCATAAATAAATGCCTCTAGGATACAAAGAAAAGAAATATTTGAATCTATGTCTCTTTCAGAAATTATGATTTTATTTTGGATCTCATGATTTAAAAGTTAATTTGTTGAAAATGAAGGATATTAAATCTTTAACCATTTTAAGTTGAGCTGTGTGTTCAAAATAAAAGACTCTGAGGAGCTCATGAAAGGCCCAGAGTGCTTGTGGGAGGTGCAAAGTGTGCAAAGTTCACAGAAGCCCATCAGACAGAAGGTGCAAGTTCAACAGAGCTGATGCACATGGGGAACGGACCTTGGGTTGTGTCAGAGTCCCGCTGGCTCAGGAGTCTGCTGCATGTGAGGGGCAGAGTAACGGTGATGCAAGATGCCCACGTCCTGCCCTCTGCCTCCTCTGGGTTTGTCGCCTTACAAAAGAAAATTGATGCTTCAGGTGCGATAAAGGAGGCTAATCATCTGCATCTGAGCTGGAGGATTACCCAGGTCATTCACTACAATCACCTACATCCTTAAAGCCAGGAGGATAAATCACAGAAGAGCATGAGAGAAGAACAATTCGAACATGGTATGAAGCCAGCCGTGGTGATGCAAGCCTGCAACTGCGAATGCTGGGAAGATGAGGCATGAAAATACCAAGCTGAAGGCCAGCATGGTTTGCTTAGAAACTTAGTGAGAGCCTATGTCAAAACAAAAATAGAAAGGCTGTGAATGTAGCTCAGATGCAAAGGTCTTGGGTTCAACCCCCAGGACCAGCTGTTCAAAATAGGAAGGAAGGAAGGAAGGAAGGAAGGAAGGAAGGAAGGAAGGAAGGAAGGAAGGAAGGAAGGAAGAAAAAAGGAAGACAAAGGACCATGATAAATTGATTTACCGTTGATGTCCCTGCGTGTGGAGGAAGGGGTGTATAAACAAGAAGCCGCCCTTTATGCATATCTGAATGGTACCAAAACTCTTAATTATAACAAGACAAAACAAACAAACCTCTGGCTACACGAAGATTTTAGGGACATGGTAGAATTAAACCATAATTGTGTGTTATTTGGATCAACACTGGAGAAAAGAAGAAAGAAAACAACAAGGGTTGTCAGAGAAGCTGATCTGTGATACCGCTCCGAGGAAAGACTTTGCGTATGCTTGGAGAAAAGTTCCAGTCAAGATGGGTTTCAGAATCATTTCCCTTTGGACTAAGGAGACCTGAGCAAGTTGGGGATAAAAGAAAAGTATGATAATGTGATATTGGACAAGAATTCTAGTCAAGTTAAATTGCAAATATTATAAAACTCTAAAGTTGGTCATATGGCAGCACTTACAGAAGCTAGACAAATGGTCCCTCATTCCTTGAAGATCTAGAAAACACGTAAATCACTGGAAATCACAGCTTTCCTGTGGGATAAAATTAAATTTTGTGGCACCAAAGCATAGCAGTATTTAAACAACTATTATTTCTGGATCTACACAACAGATATTGCAAAATCAAAATGTCTCTTTCTGCTCTCATATTCTCAGAATTATTTCTACACATTTTGAATCTTACTGCAGAAAATATTTGCAAGCTTGGATACTATATGCCTTGCACCAAATTCAGTTTTTAAATATCCCACTTTTTAACACAAAATTGATTTTACTTTCCTGCAAACATCAAATATACATTTCTCTAACTGCACTTAACCTGATAATTAATGAAAACATTATTTAATGAAATAAATTGTGTAATGCAAATTTTTATAAGTGGTTTAAACCAGATTATTAATAAGTGTAGGGTAAAATGTTCTCATATTTCTCAGAAAAATTATAAATGACACAAGCACAACTGATATCACACCTCCACCTTTGCTCTCAAAAATCCCACTCTTCTGTAAAGCTGTTTATGGAGAATCCTCAAGAAACCTAGGATAATCAGGATAAATACCAGAGTTTCTCCTTCTTACCTATTTATTTCTGTTTGACTGAAAGCGAATTGGTGAGCTTTTAATTATCTGGAGGCTTGAATTCAACCAGTGATAAGTAGTTGTTTAATGGGCTGCCCCTCCAACTCCAGCAGGCAGGAGCCCAGAGCTGCCCTCAGCTGCGCACTCCCCTGGTGGCTCCGGTCTGGAGAGCTTTGTTACTGCACTACCACTATGGTGACCTTTGCTACTCTGTGCCACGGGGACCTCCACTGAAGCCAACATGGTCTATTTCAATACGTGGTACTGAAGCACGTGGCTTATGCACTCAAGAGTGTTCTTTGGTCGGCAAATTCATGTTCACTAATTTCTTATTTCATTACTTAATTATTGAATCTTTCCATCATAGAAAGCTATTGAAATAGAAAACAAATTATGATTTGTCTTGGATTTTTGCCCAGGAAACTCACTAAATGTTTAGAATGTAGAATTTATGAACTTCTTGATGTGTGTGAGAGAAAGAGAATCATTGACAGTAAAACTAGTATTTTTGGCCTAAGCAAGTAAAGGAACATTAATTTTTCACTATCAACAGTGGGAAAGGTTAGGAAGAGAAGAATTTTAGGAAGAATATTAGGAGTTCATTTATTTTAAAATAGTTGTTACTACACTGGATGATATGCAAAAATTCATTATCATTAATATTTACCGTGTGAAATTAATTTTTATGACATAGACTTGGTTGTATTCATTTCAATATTTTTAAATTTGCATTGCTCTAAAGATCAAATGATCAGAGTAAATGTATTTCTAACATGAATTAGTATGCATTATTGAAAATACTGAGCCTCTATCAATGGAAAACAATTCTAGATATAAAGTTCCAACACTAAAAATACTAACATGTAACACTACTTTTTCTACCTTTCTTTGGTCAGGTTGAAATTAATTTACAGAAAAATATTTGTTATTCTATACAAAATTTTAAAAATATAGTTGCAGGAAAGATTAAACTAAACTTGGCTACTATGAACAATTTCCCTTACTGAAGTTATTATAGTCTCACATCTGAATTGCCTTACATTTTTTAAATTTTTTTCCATTTTTTTGTTTACTAATAACAGAGGTATTTTCAAAGATATACTTCCCTCTCTATCTTAGTATTTTTTTTACATAGACATAAGATTTTCTTATTTTTTTATTCAGTTGCATTTACCATAACAATGATGATTATTTTCTTGAGCATATTTCCTTCTTTTTGTTTCATTCTTCACTTTATCTTCTTTTTTTTTTAAATTTTATTTAAAGAGGGGGAAAGCAAAACAGAAAAAAGGGTAGAAACAATACAGAATTAAAAAAAAATAAACAGTAAGAAATCACTATTTGATATATTACATATTGTCTTCTTGGATATAGTTGTTCAAGCTACAAAATTAAAGCATAGAAAGTAGACATTCAAGCAATGAGGCTGCAAACAGTTCTGTTCACTGATCCAAAAAAAACTTAGTAACATGGTTATCAATCCTACACACTTAAGTATACATACAGTTATCTCTTTTAGAGCACTTTCTTTTCCTCCTCTTGCTTTTTTTAAAAAATATTTTTATTTAAAGAAAAAATTTTGAAACAAAAAGAGGGTAGAAACAATACAAAATCTCAAAAACAAAACAAAACAACAAAAAAAATAGTAACCAGTAAAAAATCACTAGTTGTTAATTACATACTTTCCTCTTAGATGCAGTTGTTCAAGTTACAAAAGTAAAGTCCAGAAAGTGGACATCCAAATAGTGAGACTGCAGTCAATTTTTCTCACCCATCCAACTAAAACTTTAGCAACATGGTTATTAATTCCACACACTCAAACATACATGTAGTTATATCCTTTAGAATACTCTCTTTTCCTTTTTTTTCTTTACAGTAACTATAATCCATTCTCATAAACTACTTAGAAGTTCTACACATGTATAAGTCTCTACACATATACCTAGCTTTTCTGTATTAGAGGGAGAAACAAATCAAAATGACTCAGAAATACACATTCCTAGAGAAACACAAAATGAGAAGAACATACAAAAACACAACACTAGGTGAGCTATGGTAGTCACTATGATGTCTCTTGTTATTTTCAATAAAATTGTCTATATCGTCAAATATAGTATAAATTTAGCATTGCTTTACACTATTAATAAAATCTAAACATTGGAGACATTATAGGACTTCAAAGGCAGTTAACGATAAAACCAGAATGGGTATCCTATTGAATCCTGTCGTCTTCAGAGTAGTTGCCCCTACTCTTAGACTCGACGCTCTCAAGCATACCAGATTCAAATAAAATCAGTCAAGATGAAACAGTGATATAACCAATCTTCTCTGCCTTATCTCTGCCATGCTATTTTTCTGTTGTTATTTGTTTACTTTTCTCCTTCATTCCACTGCTAGCCCTTTCTTTGAGGCTTTTCTGCCATTATTCCTGGAACCCTGGTGGTTTTCTTCTCTGTCTCTAGAATGTCCTTCAGTATTCTTTGTAGGGTTGGATTGGTGGTCACAAACTCCCCCAGTTCCTCCTTGTCGTGGAAATATCTTGTCTCCATGAATTTTGAGAGACAGTTTTGCAGGGTACATCATTCTGGGTTGGAGGTTATCTTCTTTCAGGGCTTGGAATATTTCACTCCAAGCTCTTCTTGATTTGATGGTTTGCATTAAGAAGACTGCTGTGATTTTGATGAGTTTTCCTTTATAGATAATCTGTTTCTTTTCTCTGACCATTTTTAATATTCTGTTCTTGTGATGGATTTCTGGTGTCCTGATTATTATATGTCTGGGTGTAGATCTGTTTTGGTTGTAGCTGGCTGGAGTTCTATATGCCTCATTTATCTGAACTTCACTTCCGTTACCTATGTTATGGGAAGTTTTCCTTAGTTATTTCTGTGAATAGCATTTTTACTTCATTTGTATTTGTTGCTGCATCTTCATTCACATATTTTATTCTTAGGTTATAAATCCTCTTGTCATCTTCTAGCCTTTGTATCATTGCTTCCTGGTTTCTTGTTATTTTTGAGAGATCCTTCCTTTCATGATCATACTTTGCAAATCTATCTTCAAGTTTTGAAAGTTTGTCTTTAGTTTCTGTTAAAAAGTTTTGCCAGCTTTCAATGGAGTTTTTAATTTCCTGATATTCTCTTTGGATCTGTTTCATATATTGTATATTTTGTTTATATTCTTCATCAAAGGCTTCTCTCCTTTCTCTAGGTTCCTGCATTCTTTCATTTGTGTCTACTTGAGGATTACCCAGGATTTCTTTTATTAATCTTCTTATATCTTGCTTCACCTGAGTTAGAATTTCAGATTTAAATTCTACCATGAGGTCACAGATGTATTTCTTTATTTCCAATGAGGCTGTCTCTGACATTACAGGTTTGCTGCTCTCAACCTTCTCTGCATTTACTTCTGTTGGACTCACTTTCCCTGGTTCCGCAGTTGGGGACCTTTTGCTCTTTCTCTGTCTTGTCATGTTTTCAGCCCCCTTCAGACAGGTGGGTGGTGGAGGTCTGTGGGCCTTTCGAATTGCTTCTGCAGTGCACTTGCTAGGGAAGTACCACCCCCCAGTCTGCCGGGGATCTGCGAGTTGCATGCTGAGAGCTGGCTCCTCCCCCTACACCAGTCAACCAGTTTATGCTTCAAGAAGTTTGTGTGTTCCCTGGGGATGCCACTGGCCCAGAAAAGCCTCTTCCCTGGCTACTGGGTTTCAACCAGGGGCATGGCCCTGACCGAGCAGATCCCACCAATCTGCTTTGCACTAGGAGTCATCAGCGGACGCTGCCTCGGGTTTTGATTCAAACCAGCCCTGCCCAACTCCAAAATGTCACCCAGCCAGTCCGCCCGGTTTGGGGAATACAGTTTCCATCACTCACCAAAGTTCGTGCAGCTTGACTGGCTGTTTCCACTCCCCATCTCAGGGCCTCCCCCAGCCGAGGGTCTGGAGCTCACCAACCCCCACTCTCAGCAGGGCTGCAATCTCAGCTCGATCATGAGTCACCTGATCTAAGACGGCCTGGTACAACGATCGGGGCTCGCCCAGCTCCAGCCCTCTGTCCATGCTTCTTTTTCTTCTTTCTTTTTTTTTTCTTTTTCTTCTTCCTCAGTGTCTTCCTGGGTTGTGAGAATTCCTCTCTTTTTGTCTGGCTTTTCCATGTTGCCAGATTCCAGCATCTGAGTTGTTTTTATTTTTTTTTTCCTCAGAGAGGCTCTCTTATTGTGCCGCCACTCAGTCGGCCATCTTGCAATCCCTATCTTAGTATTTTTATATGATTCTTCAAATCATCATTTTTGTTTTCCTTATTTATTTTTACCTCTCTGTGTCTCACTACTTTTGCCTTATAAGCTATTATATTTATTAAAATCCCTACTGGTTAATACTCCACCAGGTATATTGGTTGTAATTTTGTTTCAAGAAAAATGTCTGAATAAAATATATGACAGTATTTTTGAATTGATAAAAGCAGATAAGATGCAGTGATTACACTGGGCAGATTTCCATAAAATACGTAATAGGGCTGGAGATTTAGCTCAGTGGTGTAAGTGCCTGCCTGGCAAGCACGAGGTCGTCAGTTTGATCCCCAGTACAAAGAAACAAACAAACAAACAAACAAAAAAGTAAAAATTATAAATCATTGAGGAGACTCATTATCACTTTTTGAGCAAATAGGATTTGAAGTAGGTTACATTCATTCATGCTAAATTTTTTTACCATACATAAATTGCTTTTTGGAACTGACATGATCTATGCATGACAGGGAATAAAGCTGGAGTTTGAGTGTGTCTCTCTTATGCTAGATTTGTTGACATTTGTGCTTTGAAATAAGTGTGCAAATTGTGGGTGTGGGTGTGTGCAAAGTTTTAAGAGAAAACCTGTGTGGCAGGCAGTACACATATGAGTATGACTGACCATGTGGACTCTGAGGACAGATGCTGTTCATCTGTTTGATAAGACTCAATTCTTTCCAGATGACCATGGAAAATATCTGTAGTTGTGCAGGACACTGTGCAGGGTGAAAACTCTTAGAGACTAGAGTGATTCCTAAAAACCAAGTGGGCATTGTCAAAGAAGAAATATTTGGAGAGAAAAATAAGTGCCACACAAATTAGCAAATGAGAGTACTGGAGCTCCTCTTTAGTTTGGCACGGCTATGATATGAAGTGGCTTGGAGGGGATTCAGAACCAAGTATGCCAGGTTTCAGACAGCACACATTTCATACATAAGCTTAATTATCTGAATGTGTGAATGTCTTACTGAATATTCTTTACATTCTCTTAAATAAGCCAGTCATACAGTCATATCATGACTTAGAAATTTCACCAAGTGTAGAACGAGTGTGAGTGTGTGTGTGTGTTTGTGTGTGCTCAATAAATTTTTGACAAGGACAGCAAGAAAGCTCAGTGGAGAAAGGGGAGTTTGTAGAGTAAATATTGCTGGTAAGATTTGATTATTGCTTTCAAAATAATGAAATAGGCTTGTTCTTCTATCCTATACTCAAAAGTCAACACAAGAAAGATAAAGGATGTAAACACAGGACCTGAAAATATCAATTTCCTTGTCAATTGCATAGAGGAAAAACATTGAAATTGCCAATATTTTATTGAATGTAGTAGTAAAAGCTCAGTCAACCAAAGCAAAACTAAAATAAAGGGATTTTTATCGACCCAGATATTTTACACAGCAACAGAAGCAATTAAGAGAGTGAAACAGCAAGATACAAATTGGATAACTTATTTGCAGATCATTTATGTGAAGAAGAGGGTACTATCCAAAATGTGTAAGGAATGCATAGAACTGGAGAAAATTCATAATCCAAATAAAAATGGGCAAAAACCAAAAACATTTCACTTATAATTGTTAAGTGATACAAAAATGACCAGCACACACAGGAAAGGATGCGTGCCATCACTAATTATCAGGAGAGTGCAAATGAAAGCCACTCTGAATTCCCAGCTCACACCTATTAGCAGGTCTACCCTGGGTGTAGTTATCAGTAAGAAAGGGGACTCACACACACTCAGTTTGAATACAGAATGTTTCAGATACTATGGAAAATTCTTAAGCAGTTCCCCAAATAATTAGAAATAGACTTGCCATATGAGTCATAAATCCTCCTTGTTGTAAAGATACCTGCATAATCACTTTCATTGCAATATTATTTGCAATAATGTTGACAAGGAAAGAATTTGGGCGTTGATTAATAGCGGAATAAAGAAACTGTGAAATACAGTCATGCGCGTGTGTGTGTGTGTAACACACACACAATGGTCTCTTCTTAAGCATTAGGAAAAGAGATCTTATTATTTGTAATAATATGGATGGGCCTGAGAGGTGTTATTTAAAGGAAATACTCCAGACATAAAAAGTACAATATTGTATTACCTCACTTTTACATGGAGATTACAACCATCAAGTATGCAGAGATAGAGAATGAAATGTCAATTGCAATAGTTCCATGAGAGAAGGAAGTCAGAGGATTTATATCAAAGCAATAGGTGGTATGAATAAGGCTGAACGATTCAATGTAGGATGGGTGAATTACAGTGAATAGTGTATTGTATTCAGAGATTTTACTAAATGAGTATATTATAAGATTTTCCCCACAGGAGGGAAATGGTTAATCAAGTTAGATTGAGAATATGTTAATTTTTCACTAAAGTAACTTGATTATATATGCCTCTCATGACATCAAATTTTGTGCTTTTAATGTACAAAGTAAAATTAATTTTTAAAAATCTTATGTTCTAAGAGATTAGAAAATCCAATTGCATCTATGTGTGATTAATTTTAACAATCTACAATTTCATATATGAAGGGAACAAGAAAGAGGAAAATATGATTTTCATAATGACCAGGTTATGGCAATTAAGCAAGGGGTATCACTAAAAACATTGAAAGTGACAGTGTAAAATTTTCAGGCAATAAAATTAATAAATCTTACTTAATTCTTAATTTCTTATTCCCACTGAATCCATATTTGTAAACTGGTACTGTGCTCTATAAAAACAACAAATCTGGTTCACACTGAAGATTAAACTCTTAAATATGGCAAAAATACTCCAGCTCTTATTACCCCCAGTCTGTGCCATGCAATTAACTCTCCAAATCCTGAGCTGGAACTGCTCCTGCCTGACACCTATTCCGTCTGTGCTCATAATTAATGGAAACTTCTGTGCAGAAGGGGTTATTAGTGTTCTTCCCCAAACTCCTACAATTGGCTGTGCTGTATTAAAGGCCTATTCTACGCTGGGCATGTACACAAAAAGCTTTATTACATGAAGCCCGTTTATCTCTCCCAATTTCTGTATGTTGTATTTAATGTTATGCCATTTATAGATAAGAAAAGTTTGGCAAAAGTCATTATGTCTCCTAAATCGTATGATTGGCAGAAGTTCAGAAAAGCCTAGGTGCTGGATCTCCACATCCACCACTGCAGTGCCCAGGACCCTTGGTTTTTGGCAGTCACAGTATTAACTCTGTCGAGTTACGCTTCCTTATTTATTATCTCCTGCTCTGTCAGTTTCTTAAGGACAATGATTGATCTTGCTTAGGTTTGTTCAGTGAAATCCTAAAAGAGTTTTTTTAATCAGTGCAAAAAAGGACCTGCTGATTTGAAATTAAATGTTAAACAAATGTGAATCATCTCTTCTCTTCTGTGTAGTCTCTGGTACAAACAGATATGCAATATTTGAGAGGATTAAAGAAGTTACAAAAGATAAGAAGGAAGAAAGAAGGAAGAAAAAAAGAAAGACAGACTAATTCTTCTATCTGGGTGAAGTATAATTACAAACAAAATCTTTCCCCAAACCAGAAATCCTGGCAAACATGGCAGAGAAGGACCTTTTATTTACTGAAAAAAGCATTGAACCACAGTGTGGTGTGTGTTACACACAATACACCAAGAAATTATAAAGATAGAGAGAAATCTTACCCATTTGTATAGCAAAGCAGTTATAGTCAATTACGCACCAATTTCCAAGACAAACAATAGCTAGCACTCAAGAGGAATGGGTGGCAACAGTGGAGACAAATAAGACCGACTTTACCTGTGTGAGTTAATTCTCTGCATTCAGTGAAAAACCAACCTGTCCTATCCGTTTTGCCAGTAGGAGCAATAGTCGCAGTGCAGTTAAGCTCCTACTCGCCCAAGAATGGGGGGTAAGAGAACCATCTGGATGTCCACATTCACAGTATTGGCGCTTAGATTCTGCATAAAGCTGGCAAAATACCAAGCTATCCGACCGAAGGACTGATGGACAGAGGAGAAAGTTCTCACAATCACTTTCAAGTAAGTGTACACATAAAAAAGAGGAGGAGTTTATCTCTTTTTCTTCAGTAAAGATAATTAAGTTTTTCACTTTTAATTTGTCTTTGCTCCTACAAGTTCAGTGAATAAAAAATAGCTCCAGAGGGGGGAGGTCTGTCCAGAGGCACATTGAAATGTTCCAGGACCACTTTTCTTACCCATAAGCCTTTTCCTTGGAAACAGCATTTAATCTCAGTAAGACTCTGCCTTTCACCTCATAAATGAGTGGATGGCACAGGATATTATCTAAGGTCACTTTTGGATTTATTGCTCTGTTTCAAAATAATGAAAAAAAAGTGAGGGTCCAGTGAAGATGACAAGTGTTGTTATTTTTCATGTCCACACTTGTTTGAACTTTAATTGCTCTGGTCCCTCTAACAGGAAATCAATGACCTTCACTGACCACCTATCGCCCTCTAAATGACGAGAAAATTGCAATCACTGGAGGCCTGTTACACACTTAGCACATGTCATTAAAAAGTTTTCGAATCTGTGTGAGCCTGCACGGATGGGAGGGGGAAAGGCTCCATCCAGTGGAAAATTTTAAAAGAGTAGCAGTCAAAACAGGAAGGTTTTCCTAATAAACATAGGAATTTTCACTCTATAGGGTCTCAGACTACTGACCTTGCATTGATGACAGCTATTGGAATTACAGAGATTTACCAGTATTTCCCTGCTCTATGGATGTGTAGAAGGTGTAATGATATTTTTTCTTCTGTTTTTGCTTGATAAAGGAAACTATTAGAAAACCAGTACCAAAAATAACACATTATCTTCTCTCTCTCTCCCTCCTTCTCTCTCTCTCCTTCCCTTCCTCCCTCTCTCTCTCCCCCTCCCTGTCTCTCTCTCTCTTTCTCCCTCTTTCTCATTTAGTTTTTAGATTGTGAGATTTGTAAGATGAGTGCTATTCCTGGTTTACTTGGTTAAAAAATAAGCATAAGAACTAATACAAGAAAATACCTTGAATGTTTCTGCTAAATACATGCATGCATAAAAACAAAGTGCACCACTATTGATAAGTATCTCTGAGTGGAAAAAAATGTTCATTGCGTGTGGTACATATCTACTCACTTGTTTGGTTGTACCCCATATTTATGAATAGTTATAATACTTCAATTAAAAATAAAATTAAAATCTGCTTCATTGGCAGCCTGTTAGCCAAGTGCTGGGAAGGCTTTTTGTTGGAGTTTAATTCCTAAAATAGGAGAGCAGATGCTAAAGGAGAAATGGATGTGGAACCAAGTATGTACCCATTAAATCTTTAGAATTTAATTGTGAGCAAGAGTATTATTCATTCATTGCTTGTGTGAGTGCGGGCCAGTGCTTCTCCAGAATCATGGAGAGGACTGAGTTTGTAAACCCTATACCACCACTGTATCTTGATGTTTGTCATTTTAAAATATTCATTGCATATTTCAGAAAGATTAGTCACATTACCAATATTGTACTACATGCACTACTATCTATAAAAAATTTCATCAGCTCAAAGGGAAACTCTAATGTTATTAAAAAACAATTATCCATTTTCTTCTCCCTCATCTATTTTCTTTATAAAAGATAGTTCTCATAAGGAAGCTCGTTAGTGCCTGTCTTTTGTCGAATACTTTTAAATTGGTATCTCAGTAGGGTCATGATTTCCATTTCTCCTAATGATTTATTACGATTTATTATTTTGTTTGCTCACAGGCACTTGGACATATTCAAATATGCCAATTCAAAACTTTTGCCCATTTCTAAATCTAGCTGGATTAGGTGTTGTGGAGTTGGAGGTGCACCTTAGTCACTGTGAATGTTAAACCTTTGTGGAGATTGTGCCTATGCAATGCTCCCCCTGCAGTTTTCCTCAGTAAAGGACAGTCTCTATGAAAGATGGAAAATGAAAAATAATAGCAACAACAGCAAAGACATATATATGACAGAGCGAGGAAGATAGCGATCTAAAGGAATCTGTTCTTCACGCCGGCCAGAAATCCTGGGAGGACAGGCCAGCAGGCGACAGAGCCCAGGAAGAGCTGCTGCCCCCATCCGCATGCAGCCCGCAGCCCAAGCGTCCAGGTCCTGTGGCCGTACATCTTCCCCTTCTAACTAAAGCCTGAGTTTCATTGGCTGAATCCTAGTCAGGTTATAGAGTGTAATACGTTTTCCTCAAAATCTACTAATTTAAATATCAATGTCCTGTAACAATTCACAGGAATATCTTTAAATGCAATTGACCAAATAAGTTAACAGTCAGAGGTGGACATTTTTTTTTTGTTTTTATTTTTGAAGTGTTAGTAAAACCCAATGCTCTCATTCTTTTTTCTTTCTTTATGCATTCTTTTGTCCTTTCCTCCTACATCACTTCCTTACTCAATTTTAAAATCTCAAGAATAAGTTTTTCTTACTCGAAACGATTGAACATTTTCTCGCTCAGCATTCTCAGACCTAGAGGCGTCTTTTGTGCCTAATGACACACGCTGACCTCCGTGTCAGCTTCTACCCAACTGCTTCTTCATCTCACGTCTGTCTGGTTTCTTTTCCCTGTAGATCCTTAACGAAGGTATTGAAAAATAAACACCAAATTTTACACTTTTCTCCTCGCAATCGATGAACCTTTTGAAATACACAAGGTTTAAAGAGAAATAACTTCTTGGTGGGTCACTGCCTTTAAAGTGTGACCCCCTGCAGGGAGCTGCCTTTATAAAGAAGCCCCTTAAAGACGCTGCAGGTGGCCGTGGACTGCGGCCTGTGACCCGGCTTTCACGGGTTAGCGCTCAGCAGCGTGGCCCTTGCAGAAGTGGCTCTACATCCTGTCGCGTGCAAGCTACAAATGCAGGTCAGGGAGCTACTCCGTTAGGTAGCATGACAGACCGAAAGGCAGGTAGGCTAGGTGGCGGCAAAAATTTTAAAGTGCAATTGAGCTAATAATGTTTTGTGCCACTTTTCTCTCTCATTGTTTCGGTTGTGGTAATTGAGACACTGACTTCATGTTTGATCGCTGGGAAATCATTCCGGGTTTCCTGTTCCCGTTCTCCATTGTTACTAAACGACAGTGGCTCTTACAGTGCTAGAGGAAGAAAATGAAGCCGTGTTCTGTAAAAAAAGAGCAAATGATAAGGTAATGTTTGCTCTCTCACCAGACTGCTTTCAAGGATATGCTTACTTTTCTTAGGATTGTATTTGAGAGGTTCTCATATTGATACTTTGTCAAGCAAGGTCTTTGTTTATATCTATTGATGCAAAATGATGGTAGATGTAAACATTTTTACCCAACGAGCACTCAATTTTGCATGAGAAATGATGTTTTCTCCTCTTGTATGATTTCCTACCTTACACATCTCACTCATATGAGGATTGACAGATTTAGGAAGTTTGATAACCTATGCAATATTCAAAACATACATCTACCTCAAAGATTCATGTTTAAAATTCAAAGTTATCTGGCACTGTATTTCTGTATTTCTACGGTGTTTTAACACAGAGAAGCTGAAAAACACTGAGGTAAATCAATAGTGGCTTTCTGGCTTTTCCTCCATAACACTGCAGTGAACAAGAGCTAAAAGCTGAAATTAAACAGAGAAAAGAAATTCTAAAGCTCTTACATACTTTCAGTGCTTTGAACATATTTCGTTCCGGTTTGCTGTTTTGTAGTGCTGTGTGTCAAACTCAGGCCTGGAGCATCCTAGCTAAGTGGTCTGCCACTGAGTTTAAACTGCTGAAGCCTGAAACACATGGTGAAATATATGACTTTCACAAGAAGTAAATGCAGTGTTAATTTCGTTTCATCCACAGGTTGTCAAATTCTCCACAAACAGAAAATTGACAATGCCAGTTCCTTTTCATTTCTTTTGTAGATGATTTGTTCTAGATAGACAATATGAAAAAGATGACAGATACATTGATATTGATATTACAGTTGGTAGTTAAATAAATATGGATACACAGTAAGGTCTGCATCTATGTCTGTGTCTGTAATATAAATTTGACTCATTAAAGTTTATTCTGGGGACGATGTTATCCTATAGACATATTCTTTTGGTATACATTAGAAATTTACCGCATGTGTATATCTCATTTTTGTCATAAATTCAGCATATTTATTTAGTCAATTCTTTGTTTGAGACTATTTAAGTTGGCTTCAGGATTGTATTATCATAAATTTCTTTAGTCAATTTTTTGTTTCAAGATAAAAAACAATGATACACAATTTCAAAACAATGTAATAGGATATTAACAATGGTTAATACATCACATATTGTTATCTTCAAAGTAGTTGCTCATATTACATGATATCAGCATGAAACATGGATCAAACAATATCAGCACAAATCTTTATTTACAATGAACTAATAGAAATAAATGTTAAGATATTTATGCCATATATATATATTTTTCCTTCCCTTCCTTCTTTTCTCCTTTCTCCAATCCCAATAGCTGTGTCTTCTGAGGAGTCCTCATTTCACAGTATCTACTTTACATGTTGAATTTTACTTACTGTTTGGATTTCTTACAGTAGGGAGACAATGCAGTGTTTACACATGAGTTTGATTTGTTTCATTTATGAGTAGGATCTCAAGTTGCATCCATTTATTTAGAAGTCTCAAGTTTACCCTTCTTTAAAGTTGAGTAGTACTCCATTATATAAAAATACCACATCTCTTTATCCATTCCATAGTTGATGGGCACTTGGGTTATTTCCAAGATTAAGCTATTACAAATTGTGCTGCTATAAACATGGGTGCACGTATATCACTATGATGTGTTTAATTCTTCTGGGAAGATGCCCAGAAGGGGAATAGCCAGATCCAATGAGATTTCTGATCCTAATTGTTTTTTGTTTGTTTGTTTGTTTTTTAACTGCAGTGTTTGCACCGATCTGCACTTCCATCAACAGAGGAGAAGGGTTCCTTCTTCCCCACGGCATCGCCGCTGTTTGTTATTGGTTTATTTCTTGATGATAACCAACTTTTCAGGGGTGACATGGCTTACGGTGTTGTTTGGCTTTTCATCTCTCGAATGACCAATGACTGTGAACATTATTTTCTATATTTATTTGCTATTTTTATTTCTTCATATGGTTCCTATTTTTGAGTTGGGTCTTTGAATTTAGGGGGTCTTTTTTTTCAGTTTTTTATGTGATCTAGATATAAGTCCTTTGTCTAAACGACTATTGGTTAAAAGGTTTTCCCAGTCTGTGGGTTGTCTTTTCACTCAGAAGGTGATTTGCTTTGTTCTGAAAAAGCTTTCTAAAAAGATGAGATCCTTGTTGTATTTCAAATTATTTCCTGTGCAGTTTGGGTTTTGTTCAGTAAGTCTCTGCCTACACTTATGTCTTCAACATTTCTACATGTTTTCCAGTAAATTTAGTATTCCTCTCTCTCTCTCTCTCTCTCTCCCCCTCTGTGTGTGTGTGTGTTTATTGGTACCTGGGATCGAACTCAAGACCACACACTTGCAAGGCAGGTACTTATGCCGCAGAGCTAAATCCCCAGCCCTTCTGTTTTATACTCAGAACTTTGATCCATGTTGAATATAGTGTAGTGCTTAGTTATAGATAAGGGTTTAGTTTTATTCATTGTCAGGTAGAGAACCAGTTTTTCCAGCACCATTTATTGAAGAGGCTATATTTCTTCCAGTGAACATTTTTGGCCCTTTGTCAAAGATAAGATGGTTCAGAGTATTTGTAGTTGTGTTCCACTCATCCTCCTCAGGTTTGTTTGTTTGTTTGTTTGTTGTTTTGCAATATCATGCTGATTTTTATCACAATAACTTTGTAGTGTAATTTCCAGTCAGGGATTATGACACCTCCTGCCTTGCCTTTGTTGCCAAGAATTGCTTTGGCTATTTTAGGTCTTTTATGTTTCCAAATGAGTTTTGGGAATGTTTTCTGTGAGGTATGCTAATGGTATTTTGGCCGGAATTGCTTTAAATCTGTACACCAATTTTGTGAGTGTGATCATTTTTACTATGTTGGTTGTTCTTATCCATGAGCAAGGAATAACTTTTCATTTTCTGATAGCCTCTTCAAACTTCTTTTTCAGAGTACTTTTGTTTTCAACATATAGATATTTTACTTCTTTTGTTACACTGACTCCTAAGTATTTCATATTTTTTGAAATATGTGAAAGATGTGGTTTCCCTAAATTGTTTCTCACCAAGTTTATTGTTTGTGTACAAGAATGCTATTTATTTTTGAGTGTTGACATTTTATCCAGTTACAATACTTAATTTTCTTAATAAATATAGAAGTCTTCTGGTGCAGTTTTTGAAGTCTTCAGTGTAAAGTATCATGTCATCTGTGAATAATGATAATTTAACTTCTTCCTTTGTCATCATATTTCTTTTATTTCTCTCTCATCTAATTGCTCCAGTTAATCTTTCCAGAACGATGTTGAATAGAAGTAGTATTAATGGACATTCCTTATCTTATTTCTGATTTCAGAGTGAAACTTTTCAGTTTTTATACATTTAGTTTCATGTTGGCTTTTGGTTTGTCATGAATAGCTCTTACCAGATCGAGGTGAAGACCATCTGTTGAGATTTTCTGTAGTTTTTTTAATGTGATTGAGCATTGAACTTTATCAAAACCTTTTTCTGTATCTATTGAAATGATCATGTGATTTTTATCTTTGGCTCTGCTGAAATGGTATATTATATTTATCAATACATGCGAACCACCCCTGAATTCCTGGAATGAATCCTACTTGGTCATGGTATAACATCTTGATGATTTGTTGCATTCTGTTTGCAAGTATCTTATTGAGGATTTTTGCATCTATATTTGTTAGGGAGATTGGCCCATACTTCTGTTTTTTGATTGGATCTTTCTTTGATTTTGGTATTAGGGGGCATAATTTGCACCCACAAATGAATTAGGGAGTATTGCTTCCCTTTTAATTTCACTACGCAGTTTGAGTATAGCCATTAAATCTTCTCTAAATTTCTTATAGAATTCAGCTGTGAATTCATCAGGATCTGGGGTTTTTTTTTGTTTGACAGTTTTTAATTACATTTTTAACTTCATGAGTTAGCACTGGGTTTTCAGAGTTTTTATATCTTCTTGATTCAATTTTAGTAATTCATAAGGGTCTAGCAATCTGTCCATTTTTGTACCAGTTTCATCCTATAATAACAAAGATTTTCAAAATAAGTATTCATGATCTTCTGAGTTCCACAGGATCTGTAGTGATGCCACACTTTTCATTCCTCAAAGCATGAATTTGAGTCTTTTATTTCCTTTTTGTGATAAAGTTTATTAGGGATTTATCAATGGTATTTATTCTTTTAAAGAGCAAACTCTTCTAATCATTAGTTCTTTGTATTGTTTTCTTAATCTCAATTGTGTTTATTTCTACTCTGACCTTTATACTTTCTTCCGTTGTATGCTTTGGGCTTGTCTTGTTGTTTTTCTTCTAGAAACTTGAGATACAACATTGGATTGTTTATTTGTGCCCATTTTGCTTTCTTGACATGTGAATTCACCACTATAAATTTCCCTCTTAGCGCTGCATTCTCCGTGTCACATAGGTTTCAGTCTGCCTTTACTGTTTAATTGTGAGTATTGCTTAATTTCTTCTTTAACTTCATCTGTGACTCATTGGTTGTTCAGGAAGGTATTCTTTAATTTCCACATGTTTATGAAGCTTTTGCAATTTCTTTTGCATTTAATTTTCAATTTCGTTGTACTACTGTCAGATATATATGTATCTAATATTTGTAGGATAATTTCAGTTCCTCTGTGTTTACTTAAATATTCTCAGTGGGCTAGCATTTTATTTAAAATAAAAGTAGAGAACATCCCATGTGCAGCTGAGAAGAATGTGTATTCTGATGTTGGTGGGTGTAGCACTCTGCAGATATCTGCTAAGTTCTTTTGTTCACTGTTTTAGTTCAGTTTGATATTATTTTGTTGATTTTTGTCTAGTTGATCTATCTCTTTGTAACAATGTGATATTAAGGCCCTCCATTACAGTCACATTACTGCTTGTTTGACTTTTCATTTTCATTAAAATTTGTGTTACATACTTGGGTGAGCCCAATATTCACGCATTAATATTTATGATTGTTATTTCTTCCTCTTGGAGTTTTCACCTAACAAGCATGTAGTGACTTTTCTTATTTCTTTTGATTATTCTTGGTTTGAAGGTCACATTGCTGCCAGCAGAATAGTTTTTCCTGCTTTTGCCGGCCATTGATTTTCACTCTACACTTTCTTTTTAGAGCAGATGTGTTTCCTATATACAGGCGATGATTGGGTTTCATTTCTTAATCCATTCTGCTAGCCCACTTCTTTTGATTGGTGAATTGAGGCCATTTACATTGATAGTTTTAACTGACGTGTATTGATTTATGTTTTTCTTGTTATTTTTCTGCTGTTGGTCCCTTACTTTTACTCTGTTTCGCTGCTTGTGCTCCTGGTGGATTCTTTCTTTTGCTGTTTTTAGAACTGTTGTTATTTTTATGTCTGTCTTGAGTATCATTTAGAACACTTTATAGGGATGCTTTGGTAGTGATGAGATTCTTTAGTTATTCTGAAATATGGAAGTATTTTTATTTTCACTAATTTTGAAAGCTTTGCATAGTACATCAATCTGGGTTGAAACTTGTTTCTTTCAGCACTTGAAACACTTCAAGTCAAGCTTTTCTTGACTTGAAGTTTTTTGTTGAGAAGTCTACTATAATTCTGATGGTCTTTCCTTTATAGTTGATTTTTTTTTCTCTATCACCTTTTAGTATTATTCTATTTTTGTGTTGAATTTCCAGTATCTTGATTTTTATATGTCTTGATGTAGTTTTATTTTGGTCATGGCTCTTTGGCTTCTATATGTTTCATTTACCTGTATGTCAACAATGTCAAACACATTTCAAAGGTTTTGTACCATTATTTCTGTGAAGATTTTTTTAAAATGGCATTTGTGATATCTTGTTCTCTCACTGATTGCAATGAACTTGTTATTCTCTGTTTCATCTAGTAGCTTTTGGATTGACTTTTAATTGTATATTGATATTTTTAATATATCTTACTTTTCATGATCAATAACTGCAAATCTCTCTCTAGATCTGATATTTTATCTTTTCCTTTGCTCAATTTGTTTCCTATACTTTTAGTGGAGGTTTTAATCTCTTAGATTTCTGTTTGCATCTAAATCATGGATTCCTTTTGTTTCCTACGTGGAGGATTTCTTGTTCTCCTCATTTTCCTAAACTCATCTATTATTTTATTTCTACTTACACTTACATCTTTGATTTTAAACATCCTTTTTTGTACCTGACAGATTATTTTGCCTATGTCCTTTTTTATTTCTTTTTTCACTTCTATTGCTATCATTTCAGAATGTTCTGATGTTTGATTTCCAGTCTAGTCTACTTCACATTGCTCTGGGTTTGTCCTGGGTGGGCTGGGGGTCTTGGGTTGCATTTTGTTTCTGTTTCTTGTTTTTTTCTGTTTTCTCTTTTTTATTTCATTTCATTTTATTTTCTATGCTGACCCTTGCTGATTTCTTATGATAAATAGCTTTATCTCCACTATTGAAGTTTCCCTAGGATATGTCTATTCTTTAAAGATGTCCTCTAGATGTAGGTGGTTCCCTATAGATATCCCAAGAACCTACCTTTCCAATTTGTAAAGGATGCCAAGTTACTATTTGGCTCAGCACCCAGTCCTTCGGTACTGGACTGTGGTGATGATTATGAGTCCTTACAGTAACACTATTATACAAGGAAAAAAAACCCTGATAACATGTAGGACATCCTGACTAAAGTAGTGCAGTTAGTAATAACAATAGTCTCAAGTACAGCTTAACTGTTGGCAAACTAGGTTAACAATTAAACTGCTGTCTTTGACCATAGAAGCAAACTCCAAAGTTATATAAGAAAGTCAAACATATACCATGTACTTACACGTAGTGATTTTTGCTGTAGTGGAGAGATTTTACCCTGCAGCAGGGGTCAGGGGATGGTTAAGATGGATAGGGGACAGGATAATTTCATGCATGAGGTCAAATATAGTAGAGTCAAGGCTGGAAGTCAAAGGGTGATCACCTGAGTTTTAGGAAACCAGAGGGCACAGGAGGGAAATATGAAATAGGAAGTAGAGGGGAAATTAGAAAGGGAAGAAGTGACGTTTAATCACTTTAAATTAAAGAGATAGTCAAGGAAAGAGAGAAAGTGGATCAGTAGAAGAAAACAAAAAGAAAGGTAAGACACCTAAGCAGTGAAAAAGACAAGGAAGAAAAGAAAAATGAAACAGAAAAGGGAAAGGAGAAAGGAAAAGGAGACCAGCAAAAGGGAGAAAAAATAGACAATCAATAAATGACATACAACATACAATAAATAAAATTCAAAACAAAACAAGACAAAATCCAAACGGGAAGAGGAGAGCCAATCAGACAGCCAAGGTGGAATAAAAGGAGTAAAACCCCTCCGGAGTTTACAGCCCTGAGATAGCGCCCATCTCAGATTCTAGAGTTGCGCCGTGGACTCCAGCCTTTTTTTTTGTGGGAACTGTGCTGGGTGTGGAGCCGATCTTGGCTTCCAGATATGGGGGCCGAGACTGGTCTTCTGTCGGTGGGGTTCTCCAGGGCCCAACTGCTGGCTCCTCGCTACTGTTTCAGAGGCTTCCGCAGGGCTGGGCTGAAGTCACCGTGTGCCTGTAACCCAGGGCCATGTGATCTGGGAGTCTCAGTCAATCAAGTTTCATATATATTGTTTTCATTAATATTTTTCACAAGGATAATTTTCTATCAATGATATTACTAGAACAAATGCTATACATACTTTCCATTAATAAATAATATGAATACTCAAAAAAGCATCAAATGAGTTCATAAGTACACTTGTCTTGATCCTTTCTCCTGACACAATTTCAGCATTGTCTGCACTAAGATTTTTTTGGCTTTTATTGGGTTTGAGGGCAACATATGTTACATTTTATTCATATTTGTTTATGGATGAGTTTATTCATGTCAAATGTTAAAGATAATTTGCCTATATAAAAATTACCTTATCGTGTCTCTTTATTTTTCTATCATGGTTTATTATAATATATTATGTAAAGTAATTACATAACTGTTATGACTTCCAATTGTGTTACTTGCATTTTGATTCTACCGTAGATTATTTGTGACCAAAAATTTAATTTAGTCTGTGATCAAATTCATCCCAATACATTTCTGTTATTTAACTCTCAAATGCAACAAAAGTTATTCAAATGCTTTCCTACTTTCTTCTGACAAATTCATAACCTTCACTGATATTTAGATTTCTTTCTAGATTTTTCATATATTGCATTTTGTGTGGAAAAGAGGAAATCAGCCTTTCCCTTCCCCTTGCTCTCCCCACTCTCTCTGTCCCCTATAAATCTATTATTTTCTAATAAATCTACATATACTCTAAAAACAGAAGGAAAACAGAACACAAATTCAACATTTTACCACCAGATTCCTTCATGATTTTGGCAAATTTCTGAACTGTTCAGTATCTTAGCTTTCCTCTCAGGATTTTAATTTTGCATTTTATCATATCATTGCAATTTAAGTTTATTTTTAAACGCTTTTCTTTTTCTGTTATTTTATTCGATTTTTGTTCATGATTGAGAAGCAACTTAAATTGCTCTTATTATTGTGTTTTAATACAGTTGATTTTCATTATTTTGTGAAAATCCATTTTATCTTGTGCATATGTTCAAATATGAATGCTATCATCTGTTTGTTGGTTTTTAAAATAGAAATAATTTCTATTTCTGGAGTGGAAGCATCCAAACTTTATAAATGGATTTTGAGTAAAATGTTATATTTATAGATACTTTATTTCATAATAAGCTAGTCTTTGCCCATAAAATTGTCAAATTTTAGTGGTTTAATATACCACTCACATGAATTGTTTGACAAACTGAGCTGGGTTCTGCTGGGGTGGCTGTGTAGCACAGCCCTTTTAAGATTGTCTTCTAATTCAGCCAAAGATCAATTACCCACTTGGGCGTGAAGGTCAGTGTCATATGATTGGACTATTGCCCCAGCAGTGTGGCCAAATACAGACTAAATGCTATTTTACAGCCATCTACAGTATGTTTAAAGATATTTAGAGTATGTGGACAGTTAGTAAGGCAAACTTCCCTTCATAGTATGGAGGGACCTTATCTCATCAGTGGGAAGACTTGTAGTACTAGGAAAAAACTGACCTCTGGCTAAGAAGGTGTGCCCTTTGACTTGACCTGAAATAATGCTGTAATTCTCCAGATGCCAACCCACGTACAAATGCTGAAATTGCTGGCTTCAATAACCACTGGAACCAACCTTAATATCTCCAGCATATCGCCAAAATACACACACACACACACACGCACACACACAAATGTGCACATGCAAACACAGTCTATTAAACCTATGTCTCCAGAGACATCTGACATTACATTGATCATTTTTGTATCTTCTAAGATATGAGGAACTAATTACTTAATTCATTAATTTTATTGTATGTTTCAAAACATTATGAAAGGCATTGTGTGACTCTTGCAAAAGTGAAGCAGAAAACATTAATTAGGCTGACACTTTTCCATATTTTTCCCCAATTTTTTATTGCATGATAAAAAATTATATTTCCATATGCACTATTTGCATGTATAATTCACAAAATTATTTGTCATATTTTTGTGGATTTGTTATTTGCCTGACATTACTCTTGATACTCCAGTAGTGGGCTAATAGTATGTTATAAGATTTATTCCAAATACAGACATCAGCACAGTGTTACAGGTAAATTAACATTGCTGAATTAACATTGCTGCTTTGTGTTAGGAACTATTGCTTTTACCCTGCATGCCTCTGATAATTCATTTTCATATTTAAAATGCATCATATCTGAGAGGCATGCATCAAATATTGATGTCTTTTCTTGCCTTAGTTTAATTTTTCTAGGCACTATGAGGCCATCTCTCACACAAATGTTTGCTTTGCTCCTAATTTCATGCAAGATGGAACTTTCTAGTATTAAACTAACTTCACAGGAGAAATAGTTTGTCAAACACCTAGCATCCCAGTTTAAGACGAGGAAAAAAATGTTAAAGCTTTGTTTGGGCATTATGTTGGTTGGCTTTCATGGCCCTCAGCAAAACCATGGACACCGGCCATTTAAAGATAGTAAAAGTTATTTTAGCTTACAGATTCAGAGGTGTCAGTCAATAGTTGTCTGGCTCCGTAGCAGAAATAGCATGGCAACAAGGCATGAAAGAAGAAAGCTGCGTGAGTAATGGAATCTTCGCAAAAGAGTGCAGGGGAAGGATCAGAGAGAAAGGAGCCAGGGATAAGACATTTTTCTAAATTCCTGCCCCCATGTCCTACTTCAGTTAGGCTGCTGCTCCTAACAGTCCATTCAATGATAAGCTCATCAGTGATTTAATCTGCCGATGAGTTCAGTGTCTTTGAATTCCAGTCACTTTTCCAGGAACAGTTTATTCCCATTAAGTTGACAACCAAGATTAATTGGCACAAGTACACCTGCTGTCTACGTGACCTCTAGTCATTTTTTAAACCATATGCATTCTCCAAGTAAATACTCTAGAGAGGTCAAAATGTCACTGGCTTCAGTTTAATGGTGACAGTGTCTTCAGTAGCTACACCACCCTTGTTCCTAAATCTACAATTTCTTTTCATGATAAAATGAAAGTTTTTCAAATCTTTGGGCTTTTCTTTCACTATTAATTCTTGATAAAAATCTGGATAAAAGGAGCCATCAGTATCAATACCACAGCCACAATATTGAATGACCTTGAAATCCATATTGCGTGATCTCTATTTCATTTCCTAGTGGCCATTGTTCACATTGGAAGATTCATGAAACCACTTTCAGTAGAGCGATCTTCTGAGCTCCAGCCTGCATCTGCCATCAGATTCTTCTTGCAGTATTTTAGTTTTTCTCTAACTCATGCTGCCAAAACTTCCAAAGTCTCCCGAACCACATTTCAAATTCACTCATAGCGCTGATTTCATTTCTTTGGTACCAGTATTCTATATGGTTTGGATTTCATATTCTGGAACCAAATATTTGGAAATTTCAGTGTAAGGGAGCAAAAATTTATTTTGGTTCACAGTTTCAGGGTTCAGTCTGTGGTCGACTGCCTTCAAACAGGAAACTTTATGGTAGAAGGATACAGTAGGGCAAGATTGCTCAACTTATGGTATCTATTTTAGTAGAGATCATTGGAACAACCAGAAAGAAAAGTCCAGGGATCAGATTATCCTCATGACCCACCTCTGTCACCTGGGCTCCACACCCTCTAGCAAGCCACTCAGCTCTGAGTCCATCAGAGGGTAAATTGTTGATGAGTTGGTGCATTCACAGTTCAATAACCCACCCAGAAATCTCTTCATTCAGTAGGGTTCATGATCAAGATTAGCTGATAGAAGTCTTTTAATTTTTGAAGTGCTTGGCAGAAAAACTACCACCATAATTTCCATTCTTATGATATGTTTATAGGATCATCATTTATTTTTGAATGGGTTAACGCATCTTTAGATGAGAATATTACCATAAATAATGATGATTATTTAAGACAGTTGCACACAGTGAATGGCATATTAAAATGTACCACATCAATATCTGAGAAGAAAACCTCACAGAATGATAGTTTAACACAATGGAGTTACACTGAAACAATATGATGTAAACTTTGACTGCTTGTTATCAATTTCTTCAATGTAATGTATACTAAGTGATTTTACCGACTGTCTCAATTCATAAATTTTGAAATGTGAGAGGTTGTTGAACCATTAAAATAGTTTATTTCTTTTAATTTTCTAAATTTATTATGAGATAAGTTTATAGCTAAAATTATATTAATTTGATGCAGATGCCAAAATACATGCCTTGCTTTGCATATTTGTGGCATTATGGTATCAAATTTATCTTTTAAAAAACTTCTGGTGTGGATCTTTACTGCCATTCAAGATGGTCTTTAATGTTGTGTGAATGGATAGTAAGAGCCATTTCATTTCAGAAAGGAGGAAGCTGTGTGGTAGATGAAATGGCAAAACTTATGAGTAGGCAAAATAAATTGACACATGCGGAAAACAATAAAGAATAAAATAAAGAATCAGAGCACAACTATAAAGATATCAGAATTCATACAAAATACTTGTATAAGGTAACATTATGATTATTGATTGACTTTATTGATTGATTGATTTGGTATTGGGAACTGAACTCGGGACCTTGAGCGTGCCAGGCAGGCTCTGTGCCTCTGAGCTACATCCCCAGCCCCTATTGTTGAGTTTTAAAAGAAGTTCCTCTAACATCACACTTGCAGCTTTTCCGAACAGCCAGGAAACTCCTTTTTATTGTTTATTTTTATGTATCACAGTTCCAAAGAGGAAAATTCTTCTGTTCAGAACTAAGATGATGCCTTATTAATTCAATGTTAACTTAGTAAAACGAAATAATAACCATTTGAAATAAAATGAATAGTAGACTGACCAATGAAACTGCATATATTTTTCTAATCCAAATGAAGAGCTTGGAGAAAATACAGATCGTATCGAAACCTTAAGTATTTATTATTTTTTTTAAAAAAATTATTATTATTTCCCAGAATATAAATAGTTTCCCAAATGAAAAATGCAGTAAATGCATGTATGCTCTCACTCCTCTGTCTTCCACAGGGCTTTACTGGTTGCTGATAATTGAGGAGTATGGCCAGTGAGATTAAGGATGATCACTGGTGTGACATTCACCCCAGACGTCAAAACTTACAGAAGAATTCCCCTCAGATGCAAGTGCATGTGAAGAGCCTAGACCAGGCCCACAATGGTGCAGCTGGCCAGTCGCTAAAGGGTGTTGTCTGCTTCAGTGTAGAGATTTTAAAAAGCAAATACGATGCCCTCCTGACTGCACTGCATCGTCTCTAAGGTGGACATACTGTGGGAAGGAGCAGCTCACAGACCAGAAATTACAGGGCATTGTTGTGCTTTGACAAACGCTTTGGCATTGCCAAATGTCTTTCCCAGGATCACTTTAGTTGTAATTATTATTTATAGTAATGTATTAGCAGTAATATTAATTATCATTATTCTAACACTTTTTTATGGTATTTTTCTTTGATCTTTTCACACTGGATTGTAATCCTAGAAATATCCCTTGGTTCCCTCTATCACTTTCAATTCTTCATAATCTCATTTTAGACGACACAAGGGTCTGGTCCTGTCAGTTCTAAAACCCTGATTTATTATCCAATTAAATCTAGTCTTCCCTCTCAGCTCCGTCCCAATCTGCTGGAAATCTTCGGGGAGGCAGGTGATTAGAGCGCGTTGACCTAATTCCTCCCCTTTTCCTTGGTCTGTCAATATCCGCTGTGCTCTTCAACTTCCGTCCAAGGGGAAGATTGAGAGCGTGCACAAGGCTTTGCTCTCTCGGAGAATCCTAAAAGGTATAAAATGGGTGAATTTCTGTATCTTCCTTTAAATTCCAGCATGCATAACATTTGTTTACGTTTGTCAAAGTAACTCCTCTACAGAAGCACTTCCCCTTCTCTACACCTCACACTCAATTTTCTTTCAGATCTAAAGCATCACACATGATTCCATTACCTGCAGCTGATTTTAGGGAAAATCTTTCACAGAAATGAACAGGGATGAATGTGGTTTCTCCCTATGTCAGTTTAGCTTTTCTTCAACCAAAGAGGTTTAAAACAAATTCCCAGAATAATCCAAGGCCAGAGAGCAGAACACGTGCGTTTTTTGTACAAAAATCTGGAAAGTTCCCCAAAGGAAGGGTCCCAGTTCCAACTCCGATGATTTTTGTTTTTCACTAGTATGAAGGAAGACAGGCAGAGAAATGCTAGAAGCTGTCTTTTCTAAAGATGATGGAGACCCTTCAACTCCTGCAGCCTTAGAAGCAATTTATAAGGTAGTGGTTGGGTGGGTGGCTTGTGAGCTAGAGATCTTTACCTCGGGCTGCTGCGAGAAAGAGGAACATGA
The DNA here is from genome assembly GCA_004027455.1 of Hydrochoerus hydrochaeris. Taxonomy (NCBI): domain Eukaryota; kingdom Metazoa; phylum Chordata; class Mammalia; order Rodentia; family Hydrochaeridae; genus Hydrochoerus; species Hydrochoerus hydrochaeris. The sequence goes on from PVLA01006959.1 coordinate 62,378, forward strand.
CTCCACCATCCTCTGACTGTGGCTTCAACTGAAAGCAGGGAAAACGGTGGCATCTACAGCACAGTGTTTGTTCTCTTGGGACAGTGCTGTCCACAGGGTCTGGCTCAGAGCGAGCCTCATGCAGGCCGTTATTAATAAACAAACAAGATGGTCTGGAAGCCAGCAGGTTACACATGTTGCACACATGAAAAACTACTGTTCTGAGTAACAGGGTATTAGGAATACGTGGATATGATGGATATGAACACTTAGGTCACAGAAGTCTCTTGATCACTACAGCTCCTTGTAATTTCAGACACAACTGTAAACTTGGGGACAAAGAAAACATAATGGACCTATTTCCTGGTGCTAATAAATATTCTGTGTATCTGATATCAGTAATTTTGAAAACATCCTTTCTATTTCATTAACAAACCTCGGTAAGATGATAATCTTGTGTGAGAAGGTTCATAATCTGAAAGAGTCTAATAAAGCGAGGCAAATAGTTTCAGGAAAATTCATAAAAAGAAACCAATTATAATTGAATCTCACATTTAGTAAGAGTTATCTTGCATCCTACAGTCAGAAAATTTCTCCATGGACTTATTATTGAAAAATCTTTGCAAATGTCTAATGTTCTCCTTAAAAACTGTATCTCTCAAACTAGAAATGTCATTGTAGGCTATCATCCATCAAACTTTGCAAAATAAATAAGTTACCTGTAAACTTTTCTTTTTGAAAGAAATAATCTATTTGCCATTCACTATCCCAAACTTCAACCATTTTTAACTAACAATTTATTTTTCTATTATATACATTAGACTCAGGGATGCATACTACACATATGAAAATTGTATATACCAACATGATTCACTAGATCTGAAATTCTAGGGACCCATAGTCTTGTGGCATTTTGAGAAGTTCAAAATGTGTACTACTGAACTCACATTTTTATTGTTTGCCATAGTAATCCTCCTCTTAAATAAATCATTTATTTCAGGTAGTCTAAATTCTACTGTTTACGTGTATAGGACTGAAGCTAGTGTTTGTGTCCACTTGTCGGACGTGCACAATGTATGGTGCTATTGTACCAATATTTCAGTGGCTACGTGTCTTCCCACACTGAACTTGTACTCTTGTTGATATCATTCCAGCGTTAACTCTCACCATCGAAGTAATTGCTCATAAATTTCCTTCATTTTTTTAACATCTCTTTAGGATAAACTTTCTCTCATTTCTTATAGTGATGCTAAATACTTCACAAATCTCAAAAGTTATCATAGGCTATTGCATTAAAAAGTATCCAATTATCTTCCTTTAGACTATTTGATATGCAAGGCATATCTTCTAGTGCAAGTGGAAATGCATTTCTTTCTCCCTTCAGGGAGCTTCCTTGTCTAGAAAGGTCACCCTCCCTCCACAAGACATTTGGTAATTACTTCAGACAGAAGAACTCTCTTAATTCAGTGATCAGATCAGATTCAATGCCAAGTGGGTGATAGCCACGTATCACCTGGTGCAGCACAAAACCATTGGTTCCTTGCCTTGGTGTAGCCTCCAGTGAGCTTAACTTAGGTACTGTCATGTCTTTATTTTGCATATGCAGTGGGCAATAATTTATCATCAATAATTTATCATTTTAGAATAGTCAGATGACAGAATATTTTTGATAAAGTGCTATTCACATTATTTTACAAGAGCAGAAATTATTTCAAACTCCGAGAATAAAAACTTTTTTAAAATAAGTAGTCAGGAAGTTTTTTTTAAATAAGTATTCTGTGAAGTCAAAATAATAAATGCCATTCTGTATGTGTTAATCAATTTCCCATTCTTGGGATAAAATACCTGACACTGACAACTTAAAGAAGGAGAGGTTGATTTTGTCTCATGGCTTTTAGATGAATCCATGCACATTTGTCTGGCTTTGAGGTTCAACCGACAGGATGGAAAGTCCTTGTGGAGGAAAACTTCTCATCCCAAGAAAGCCTGGAAGCAGAGAGAAGAGGGGAGCTGGGACAGGAACCCTCCCTTCCAGGTCGTGTCCTCAGTAATCAGCTTCCAACAAGTTCCACATCCCGACTGCGCCGTCAGCTACCGGACACTGGGGAATCAATTCACTGTTCAGGATGGCAGCTCCAGGGTCCGATCAACTAACAAACCCACGCGACCTCTGGAGGACCCTTGAGATCTAAACAACGGCATACAGCATAAAACTGGCCACCATGAAATACTGAATGATATTGGTTGGACATCTTTTGTGATGCAAAGTTTCCTAAACCTTAAATTGTACAGTATCATTAAACCCTAAGATTAAACTTCACACATTTTTAGGGAAGACAAATTCAACAAAATCTCAGGTGTTTTTATGAAAAGAAAATTGAAGTTACTAAGTTTTTAGAAAAATACATATCTTGCTGTAGTGGAAACCATAATTTTTAAGTATTCATGTATTTAATATGTAATTTAGCTATAATATAGCTACCCAGAATTTCTTCCATGATCCATACATATTTGCTTTGTGAGCATCACAAAATCCTCACCCATTTATGAAGAGCAATTTTCTTGTTTTACAAAACAGCACATGTCAGTTTGCATTCTAACCTAATTTTGTCATTATTTTTAATGATGTGATACTGTTTCTCTAGATCTAAATTCTTTAACTGAGGTTTACAAATTTTAATTATAAAAAAGACAAATATCAAAATAAAGGAATGAGATCAAGTCTTCTGCAAATAAGTCATTCCAAGTGATTTCATGCGTCTCCCATGTAAGCTAAGTGTGGAATGGCATCAGTTAGCTCTCTCCACAGGAGGGGGGTGAAGCAGAAGCTGAGCAGGTCACACAGTAGCAGCAGGGTTTCAGATGGGGGTGAGTGGAGAAAATGAGGTGACTTCTGTTGTAAGTCCAGAGAAGAGTTTCACCTTAAGCAAATATAGTCAAAAAGTATCACTGTGGAGAAAATTTTATTCCTAAGTGTCTGAGGGAATTGGATCCTTTTTTCTTTTTCTACATTAGCTTAATGCCATCACAATTGAAGGTTATTAGATAAAAGAACCTGGGCTTATTTTAGGTTCAGTTCATAGATTTTAAATGATACAGAATTTAATGCAGATCCAAATGCATAGTATAATTAAAACTGACTTCTAAAACACTAGGTACTCTGGATTTTTGAGACAGATAAATATGAAGCATAACTTTGAATTTTCATTTAGATTCAAAAAGCCTCATTAATATTTTGTGAAGTCAGAGGGAAAAGCCCACAATGCTGGTTGGAATATTTGCAAGTCTACACCGGACTGACTGTCTAAGATCACTCTCAAGATTATTAATTTTAGTATTCTTTGTTAAAGGAAATCATTTTATAGGTAAAAATAAAATCTGGCATGTCAGAAGGCACATGTATATTACTATACATTTTATGTGTTTGTGGATTTTAAGTTTGTGGATTTATACAAAGAGAATGATCAGAGTTAAGCAGTAAAACTACTTGCATCTCATATACCACTTTCACTAATAAAGACTTGAAATCTGGATCATACAGAGGAATGAACTGAAAAGAGCCACACAGCTTTGTGTCAATTATTACCTATGTAAATATTACCATAAAGTTTTTTGGCCACAGTCATGTAAATGTTAAAAATATTTCAAAATGTTTTTTGCTCAACAGTTTTCATCCTCTAAAAATCAAGATATTACACCATCATATTCAGATAAAAAATTGAATTCAAATTCAGATTATCTTTGAGAACTCAGTGCCCCATTTGTAATATAATACATTTAAACTATAATAATAGTTGTCCTATTTCCTTAAAATTTTCCCTCATTTTTTATTTTTTCAAATAAATTTATCTGAAAAACTCAAAGTAATAAACTATTATTCAGAGTTAGGAATTGCACACACTCTGCTGGTTCTGCAGACCCTGAGGTTTATAGCTGTAAACTCTGCCGCTGTGGAGTTGTGTAACACAGGCTCCTAACCTTGAGCAGAACAGGGAATGATCAGAAATGAGCCAGTAAAGAATGCCGTCACTCTAAAACCCTGACTCACTGCTCACACTCGAAGGAGGACTGTAAGTTAGCAAACGCAGTTATGAGACACAGAAAACTTCAGATGAAACATACAGCAAGGGAGAGTGTGTTCTCATATTGGGTGTTAATGCAATTAAGCACTTGAGGCCCAGCATTTACCTGGAAAGGAGGGTTACTTAGCTTGTGGTTTTGGAGACTGAGAGGCCCGACAGTATAGCAGGAGCCCTGAGGTGCCCCTGTGACTGTTCCGCAATCCAAGGGCCGGGGGATTCTTTCCAGGTTCATGGTGTCCTGAATAAAGAACTGAGCAACACACACAAATAAGGCAGTCAAAGGGCACATTTATTGAAGGTGGGAAAATGAGGTGAGCTCTGCAGGATGACAGCCAGCCAGTGAAAAGGCTCACAGTGATCCTGAACGTAATGAGGAAAGGGATTTTGCATCCAAGTTTCCTGGTTGGCTTCCAACTCATGCAAATAAGCCACTGGGATATTTGTCCTATCAAACATTCACTTGGCCGTGGGTCAGATTTAAACTACCCTGGAAAACCTCACTCGACTTCTGGCAAGAAGTAAATGAAGGCTCATGAGCTGTGTCTTCTCATTGGTTTTCTCCTCACATGCAAATGGAGGATTGAAAACAGCAAGTTCTGACTGGTCCTGTTAATAGTGCCAGATTAAAATGAAGGACCAAAGATAGCACTTTTCTGTCTGGTCCACAGCTTTCAGCATAAGCCTGAGGTCACTTTAGGTCCTGTGTTCTACGTATGTGCACTTTTTTTTAAGGAAATATTCTGCTCCACTTGTGAGCCAAGGGCATTTGCAAGCTTTGGTGCATTCCACTCCATCAGATTTCCTGATGTTCCAGCCTTAATCTCCGGCCTGGTGGCTGCACCACCTCCTGCTGGATGGCTTCCCAATAGCAGGAGCACTTGCAGGACTGAGAGATCACGTGGAGAGACAGAAAGCCAGAAAACGGGAAATGATTGGACTCCTGACCTCTCCTTGGGGCCATCCCCACAGTGAGGAGCAGCTTCTAGCACGAGTGCTTTCAAAGGATACACTAAAACCAGAAGCAGACGGGTGAAGCACAGACAAAACAAAACTATGGTCCTAGAAGAAGGGGCCAGAAGGAACTTTAAAATTACCATTTCAGAAAGGAAATTTGGCTTAGACAGAGCAAAAAAGTAGGGTAGGTACCTGGCCTTTGTCCAAAGTTATAAAATGGAAGAGAGCTTTGAGGGTAAAGATGTTAAAATTTGAACTCTTATGTTAAAGCATCCTATAGAGAAGGTGGTGCGTTTATAGGAGACAGGTGGGAATGCCACAGATTGGAAACACTCCAGTAACAAATGACTCCATTAAGGCCAAATAAAAAGGTGCCAACTATATCATTAAATATGAATGAGACTTGAATAATAGAGTAATGCATAAATATGACAAGCATTTAATATGTATGTATCAAGAATCTCAGAAGATATTTTTTCTTACTTTTTATGTTTTCTATGTCAATTATATGACAAATGTAAAACTATTTTTGCTAAGACTGCGCACCTATGAGCTGAATTTAATTTTTTCTATGAAGTAAGATGTTTTGCATATCCAATAAAAGATAAATCCAATAAAAGTGATTAAACTTTTCAAGTGGTTCCTTATGTATTGTTCAATTTCTTAAAACTTGTAGACAAAAAAAATGAATATATGAAGTAGAATTGGCATAGCTGACTGTACTTTTTTTTTTATACTGAGAATCAAACTCAGGACCTCATGATTTTCAGGGAGGTGCTATGCCACTGAGCTATATCTCCTGCCAGAGCTGACTGCTCTTGTGTTTATTAAAACAATTAGATAGTAGATACTTTGGGGAAGGAAAGAATTACATGTTATGAAAAAATTAATTAGAATTCAAGAGAGCTGGACAAAGGGAGGGGTAGTGTTGGTGGTTGTAATGATTGTATTCTTGAAAGGCAGATGAGTTTGGCAAATCCTGTCGGATTTCTTTGTCCTTTTACCAAAGGAGAGGTTAAAGCTTTGTTGTGCTTTGGAGCAGAAGATAGAACAGTCCCATGTTACACTTCAATATTGTCCTTCTTTGACAAGCCATGCCATCTACAGAAAGGAAACTCTGCAGCTTTCCTTTCATAACCCTTAATGCTTCACTGGTAGTGTCAAAAACGACATGAAAACTTTAACGTTCAAGTACCAATGGAATTTTTATGCGTTGTCATCATAAATCTATCTGTATTATTCAGATTAGCAATAAAAGTGCACAGGAAATTAAGAACTTCATTGTTAGGATGATGAAATTGTAGGATGATACTAAGTAAATATGGATTTTAAAAAGAAACACTATTTTCTTAACAGGTTCTATGCCTCAATCTCATTCCTCTTAGGAATGCATTCAGGTTCAGCCAAGGTTCCATTGTTGTAATAAATAAACAGGACAATCACTTTAGGAAAGGAAAATTCATTTTGGTTTTTGATTTTGGTGGTTGCCGACCATGCATCTCCAGTAAGTTCAAACTTCCCTCGCGGGCTCGCTTCAAGTTTCCACATCACTTGTGTTGTCACCATTGAGTTGAACCTTTAGCATATGGATTCTGGGATCCACTCACCCCCAGCAAATCATTTTCATGAGCGTTTGTCAAGATCATTAAGGCTTCCAGAGCCACCCATTGTCTGGAAATTGGATTTGTCTTATGATAAAGCATATTTTTGGCTTTAGGTTTGTCTTTGGAATTATAAAACAAAATATTCTTTGTCCAACTACTCTGAACCATAATGAATATTCTTTTCTTTGCCACACAAACACAAAAGCAATCTTCCTAAATGTAGGGCTTTGTTATATCAGAATCTGGCACCGTGATAGCAATCTTAATGGATAATCTTTTTTCCTGAATTCTTAAAAGCAAGTACAAAACTAATCAAAGAAATCAATGAACGTCTCAGATATTTTCTTCATGGGACTAGAGTAGATATAACAAAGTTGTGCATTATTTTCACATAAAAAAATGTGCAATGTTTAGATGCCTGAGAATAGAAAAATAAAATGATAATATTAAATTCTTTGAGTATTTACAGTATTTAGCTAAAAAACTGCAAGAATATTCAGTGGATACCAGGTGTTAGCCTTGTAAAGCAAAAAACAAACAAATAAAGAGAGCAAAACAAAACAAAGCAAAGCAAATGTCCAGTCAACAGTGAGACTGGAAATTACAACTTCTTTGAAGGATAGGCACGTAGATTTGTCTAGACATCTCTCATGTCTGGTAAACAAGATTGTGCAGTTTTATTTCATATTACCTTTTAACGTGAGATAGTGCATTTAGTTTGGAATCTATGTCTTCTGTTTTACCTAACAAGAGGCCACATATTTCTTCTGGGGTGGACGCATGGGCTCTGCTTGGAGGTGAGCAGGTCAGGACAGGCTCTTTGGATATCGGAGCTGCAAGTGCTCTGAGTATGGACTGAGATCAAATTAGTGAATGGACACTTGCTCACTGTAGGCTGACAGAACATTTTAGAAAACTGTGCACACAACAGTTTAAAAAAAACTACTTGAAATGTTAGCAACTAGTGCTCATACTGGAAAGTCAATTAAGGCATTATAACATCTCCCAACAGAAACTACGAATCTGATGAGAAATGCAACACATTGACTATGATTAGCATAATCATTTAAAAGTCTTGAAGGAAACAAGCAATTTGATAGCTGGCATTACAATTTCTTTTGATTCCTCTCTGGATAATCAACTGAATGATCTATGGATTTCTACTGTCCTGAGGAAAAAATTTATTCCTAATAAATATATCAATTTTCATGTTATCAGAAAGGATTTTGTAAATACAGAGAATTTATGCAATTTTAACACTTAGTTCTTCATCCATCTTATTTATGGATCTGATGCTGTTAAACTTCGGGCATTTTCCTAAAATCAAAATGATCATGAAAAATAAATGTTTTGAAATTATCAGGGCATTGAGAAAGTCAAGAGAGTGTAGTTAAAAGCATTTGGGAAAGAGCACTTCAGAGCTGCTGCAGAAAGTAGCAAGGTGATGGGATGAGCATTGAGAATGAAAAGGAGCTTTGTGAAGAGAATTGATGGCAATGTGTCTTTTAATACATTAAATTTTAATCAACTGAAACTGCATGTTTAGCTCTTACCTTGCACACATAAAATATGTTGACAGATTAGTTGTACAGATCTGTGAGTGAAGTCCAAAACACTTAGGTGACCAAATTGAGCCAAATGATGACATTTTAGATGTGACTATGTAAATCACTTCCAAATATAACTGATTACTAAATTTATATGACTCCATTTACATTCTCACTTCACATACAAATAATAACTTTTTATGTAAATGTGCCCCATGCCATGTGTGAGAAAATACTAAAACACTGATCATTGTTTATTTGAATTTCAAATTTAGTTGACTTCCTCCGTATCATCTGGAAACACTGTCCATAAACACACCTACAAGAACAGAAAATATCCATAAGCACCGTGGTGCAATCTTTTCCTGTCGTGAACTACATTGAAGTCACAGGTCTCGTGCCATTTGGAGACTGAATTGAGACAGTTCCTGGCAATGGATGACTGATCCTAGCAGAATTCTGCACCAAAATATTGCCTCTGACAAATCTCTTAGAAGTGTCTCTTTGCATGTTTGCATAGCAATTAATTATTCATTCATTAGTTGATAGACACTTTTCTGAACCTTAAAATTGCGTTAAGCAAAGGCAGATAATGAGCTTCCGAGCGGCTTTTATAAAATGAGCAATCATGTACCTTCTGTGGAAACACATAGCGGGAGCATAGAATCTCTGTCTCCAGCACCTGAAAGGTGATGTTAAAAGCCACGGAAGCTGATAACCACTGGGCTGAAAAGATCTTCCAACAGGTTGTTTTATATCCTCTGCCTTTCACTGGGCTAACTTGAAATGATGCAGAAAATCACTGTTTAGAAACAGCAGTTGAGAGAAAGTCTTTGGGGGGAACGTTATTCTCTCGCCCTGCCAGAGTTAATGCCTTGAGGAAGGGAAGCATTAGTCTTGGCCTTACGTGTCTGGGTTTTTTTCAGAACTAGACAAACAGGAGCTCACTGCCAGTGATCCTACCCAGGGGAAGCAGCAGACTGGAGCAGGTACTCCGTCCTTGCCTTTCCCCTCAGTATTGCTCAGGACTGTATCTGAAAAACTTAATTTTCCAGTGAAAGGATAACTACAACTGAACCCAAGTAAAGCGTTTCCTTTGAGGTCTTCTTCAAAACAAACAAACAAACCTACAGCCACAATTCTATAGATCTTTTACCAAACAAATGATGGAGTGAAATGATAGTTTCTAGAAAATTCCTTTTCATTCATATTTGATATTTGAAGTGGAAAAGAAAAATCCCTAATGTTTAAATAATTCCTCCCCATATAGAGTGTGTTTAAGATGCAATCTAAGTGCTCTGTCTTCCTTTCTAAACCTCAGCAATCCATTCTCTGGATTATTCTGCTGAAGGAAGTTGGCAAAACAAACATTTGTAAATCCCTGTGGTTCTGTGAAGACACCATACACAAACATGCTGCAAATACCTTTGAGTCAAAACAAGCCCGCATTTTACTGTCACCAAGAAAACCAACACCTGCCATCTGGGTGAGTAACTGTTGCAAAATATTTAAATTATCCTACTTCTGGCATAGTCTGAATTCATCTACAATTCAGTTTCATATAAATTTTCTACCTTGAGACAAATATGTCTAAAGAAAATGAATTGGTAGCTCACGGTCCTATGTGCTCTCGAGCATAAATCTGAAGGAGATTATCATACTTACTGTGAAAAATAAATATGGAAAAATTAACATTCATCGCACTGTTATTTAACACTGTAAACCCATTTAAGGCAAATATTAGAGCCATTTATAAATCACTACAAATTCAACAGTGGTGATTAATTTCTTAAAAGAAATATACAAACTTCCTCTGTGATACCGTATTTGACTTCCACACAGTGCTACAGGGAAAGATTCTGTCATCACCAACTGTGTATAAAACATTCATCTTCTCAAAAGAATCTCAGCATAGAGGCAGTGTAGCAGAAATACCTACGAACTGAATGTATGTTTAAAAGGTCGTTTCACTTTTTGTTTTATTAGGAAGTAATATTGAATACAAATGTCATTTCATTGCCCTTAATAATCCAAATATCTAAGTTTTCTCTCATGGGTGGTAAGAGGAATAATTAAAATTAAAATATACATCAGTTTGATTTGAAATTTTTTCTTCTATTTCATCAAAATCGTTATACATAAAATCCACTGTGATCACTTTTTTAGAAAGTAACATAAACGAGGGAATGGCCTCTTCCTCTGGTGTATACATAGGTACCAAGACAGCACAGATGTGCATATTTGTTTTTAAGAGTCACAGACTTACCTTGTAATAATCAGGACTCAGTTTCAGTTTGTACCTTAATGTCATTTTATAATCAGATCTCATTTTTGAGGATTAAATGTAGGGGTTAGGATAAAATTATATTGTTAAAGACTGTAAAGTTTTCTCTCCCATCTTTTGAAATTTAAAAGACAGCCAACTGTCCTTAAAATCACCAGTGATTCAGGTTTTGCCTGAACTCTACTGACGTCCTCTGCGCTGTGAAGAAGAGGAAAGGCTGCCGTGTCCTAGGTCTGCATTTCACAAGTGAAAGGCATTGATGATTCAGGAGTGATGGGCGTTTCAGCACTTTCAGAAGTTCAGATGATCTCTTTGTGTCAAGTCCCTCATTAGCAAACGGACAATCTATCTCAATCAAAACAGTCTTTTAAATCATCTGGATTTAGAAACCCAAGATCACTGGGCTGGGGATTTAGCTCAGTGGCATAAGCACCTGGCTTGTAAGTGCACGGTTGTGAGTTTGATCCCTGGTACTGATTTAAAAAAAAAAAAAAAAAAAAGAAACCTCAGATCACTTTTCAAATGTTTCTATACAGATTCATCTATGCTTTTCTGACTATTGTCACCAGAGAGTAAAAATTTTCCAATGCAATAGATCCAGTATCTACATGAACATAACTGAAGTCAGAAAGTGATCTAAGCTTTGCTTGAAGATGTCAGAAGACTCTTCCTTGCATGACTCTTCCTAGTTGTGGACAGAAGGTTTTCTCTTACTACCTGGGCAGAAAAATAAACCAACAAGTAAATAAATAGAGATCCACACTGAAAAGAAAACCCATATCCTAGGTGGCTGTGCTGCCTTCTGTTGTATTTTTGCTGGTTTTGCTTTTTCCTTATACAAACTCACTTTTTCCTGTCTCCTTTGATATGTGGCTACGTTTAAAGATGCTCAAGTAACAATCCTAATTTTTATTTTTGAGAACAGTCATTTGCATTAATAAGAGTATGGCACAATGCAATTTGAATTTTAGTTTTTTTTAAATTGATTTTTTTAAAAAAATTATGTTTTGTAGACTCAAATAAACTCTTTATAGAAAAAGGTCACCAAAGAAATTCCCTTGAGACCATAAGCCTGGTTGAAATACACTTTTGACAGTATCTGTGTTAGCTTTCCATTTTTACAGCAAAATGCCTGGGGTAAAAAGTTAGAAGCTGAGAAGTATGTTTCAGGCTGTGATCTCAGAGGTGTCAGGCCTCTGGTTATCAGTCCTGCAGTTTTTGGTGAGACAGAAGCTTTATGAGAAAAGGATGAGTCAGAGCAAAGGTGTTCATTCCATGGCAGGGAGAGAGAGAGAGAGAGAGAGAGACAGAGACAGAGACGGAGAGAGAGACAGAGAGAAAGACAGAGAGAGAGAGACAAAGAGAGAGACAGAGAGATACAGAGAGACAGAGAGACAGAGGGAGAGACAGAGAGAGAATGGATAAAGAAGAAAGAAACCTCAGCTATGGCTTCTTCCTCTTTCTTTTGTTATTCCATCAGGGTCCAGGTCTGGAGGAAGATGCTGCCCAAGTTTAGGTCAGGTTCCCCATTTCAGGGACAGTTGTCTCCCAAAACACATTTGCAGACACACTAAGAATTGTGTTTTACTAATTTCCTAATTTTATTAATTTCCTAATCCAGTCATGTGGATTACTAAATCCAAAAAATAATAATCAGAGTTTACAACCATTTTGACTGGAAACAGTACTGGAACAAAATGTTTTGCAATCTTTTGAATTTATTTTAAAGCAGAAATGCAAAGTGATGTTCATGAAGCATGTGCTTGTGTATAATTTCAGTTGACACCCATACATTTATTTTTTCAAATTGAAAAATGTATAATGTATGCCTGTGTGTATTTTATACATATATATATATATATATATATATATATATATATAATGGAATGAATTCAAATTCTAAACATAATTCACTCTTACATAATTTGAAGTTGCTTATGTTTAATGAGTACTTACATTTTACCAGTCATGAAACTGCTAGCACAGAAAACTATCATCTTTTAAAATGGGAAGTTGGTACATAAGTGCAGCTTCTTGCTCGAGCTGCTAAGAGTTACAGCAGGGATTTAAATCTTATTTATTTCAAAGTCCATCAGATTAACAAGACTTCATGTCATTTTGTAAACATTGGGAACTAGTAATTTGTTTATAAAATATAGTTTAATGAAAAGCAGAGAACTCAGGCAACACTTTAGACTCTATGTCTGTCTGCCTTGGTAATCAGAATCATCAGCACTGTGTCACTGTGTAATTTTAAGAGGACCAAAGGAGGCTGCCTGTGAAGTCTGAACCTGGGAATCTAAAGCCCAGCACAAACTCCCCTCTTCAGACCACGCTGATTGAGCACATGCATACGTGTGTACCAACACAATCTTGTGCGAACATAGTGATTATAAAATAAGAGTTTTGTAGTTCATTCTAAAGAGAATAGTGTTGCAAATATTTGAACTGTCCTAATTGTACCCAGAACTATTATTTTCCAATTATCTTGACTATAGACCTGTTTAGCCACATTTTCATTTCCCAGTGTGGATGAACTTAGAATTTTTAAATGACTTGAAACCACCATAATTTCCCACTCCCTTTCTGGTGTTCATTTAGATTCTCCCAGTCTAAATACAAATTTGCAGAATTGTGTTTTCAAGTCTGTCTGATAACCAGGAGAGCTAGGAGTTTTCATAAATGGTGTCCATTTCTGGTTGGAAGCGTACATGTTTTTCTTTGATTTTTTTCATCCTGCCTGTTCCAACTGATGGTTTAGAACATAAATTAGCTGCTGTAAATTAATAATCTGGAGGCCTTCTAAGACATCTTTCTAGTTTAGAATTGAGATCAGATATATGTGATTAACAAGAGTCAAGAAAGCAAAAACTATATTTCTGTGAAGTTCTGAAAGCGGATAAGAAATTGTGATGCATTAAAAAATAGCACACATATAAAGTATTTGTTAGTTAAATTTGCTTTAGGTTTTATTAATTTAAATGGGCTTTGGTGTTTAGACTTGTTCCTTCTATTGATTTACCAGAAAGAGTTTTGCAAGGAGCTAAATTTCAGCTGAATTCTCTACCCCATTCAAACACCGAATGTAACATTTATTTACTTGTAACTGACTATGTGTTCTGAGTTTGAAATTTGGGTGTGTGTATGTCCTGTCTTTCTCCAAGCAGTAGTCCCAGGTAGCAGAAAAAAATAGAATGCATGCAACACGTTACCAGCTAGAACCATGTTTCAAGTATGATCGGGATTGCTTTTGTATAATTCAGAGGAAGAAGAACCATTTGCTTTGTTATGTGAGAAAGAAGTAAAGAAAATTTCTTATAAGTATAGATGAGGGAAATGATTTTAAAAGGAGGATAGCACAGTGATAAACTTTATTTCACTGAAAAGTTGTATGTTATATACTAGGAGCTAAGGTTGTCAACATATAAAGAATTTATCAATCATATAAAAGAAATAGATATAATAACTTGGTGGAAAAATTGTTTATCAAAATTTTATGATGAGGAAATTAATGCTTTTGAATGAACAAATGAAGTACATTTTAACTCTATAAAGTAAATCATTGCAAGCCTATTTCTCTACCATTTAGACTGACACAATTTTAAAGCTTTAACACATCATTGGTGGTGAGGAATCATGGGAGGTTCATTCAGCACATATATGCTGCTGGAGTGAAATCTAAATTAAACAAAATGCTTTGGGGGTTGTTACGTTAATCTATCTATCCTTGGACAATTTCTATGCACAGAAACTATTAAAATTGGTGAAATGCAGGTGAAATTTACAGAAAATGGAAAAGATTAAAATCAACCTACTATGCATTAATATAGGCCTGATTGAATAAAGTATAATGCTTCTACAGATTGGGACATTATGCCATCAGATATGAACAAGCAAGAATAAAAGCAAAATGACTCAGGATGCTTTATCCTGCATCATGTGATAATTGTATGGATTTACATTTATATGAGTTAAGAGGTAAACAGGAATGGATATTTTCTATAAACTTTTGCTTTCTTATTCAAAAGTAGAATTTTTATACACATATACATACAGATACATATGGGTGCCTTTCTTTATATTTGAAACAAGAAACACTGATAGTGGAAAGAAAAAGCTGGAAATGAAAAACAAGGAAAACGCAAATTTTTAAAAATATGATTTTGAATTGGCTTCTCTGTCTGCATGTGCAAGTGGATGTACTAAACAATGTACATTTATAACCATTCTACTCTATGAGGTGGCAGAGTGTCTGCACACCCTTAAAGAGACAGAGGTCATTTTATTTTGCTCCAGTTGGCTTCTCTGACAGTGTACTCTTGTCAGGTACATTCTTTCTCTTTGCTCTGGTGTCCCCCTGGCGTCCACTTGGTGGATGCAATTCTTTTCCCATGGTCAGAGGCCTCCTTCCCAGGGAAGCTTGGAGAAGGATGAGTGCCTTTAGTGACACAGGACACTGCAAAGGTCAGTGACTTATTCTAGTGCTATGGTGTAACATAGTCTGAGCAGTTTCATAGAGAAATTGGGCAGCAACAAAGACATACCACTTCTAACAATTGCTTTCCTGTGCAAAATATTTTTTTTTTTGCTTTACGTTGTACTTCATACCAATTATTGAAAAAGATTTTACGTCTATTAGATAGATACTTGGTCATTTGCACGATTGTCTTTGAGAGTCTGATACATTATGAACAACGTATACACCTTAAAAATCTTTTTGGTAAAGCTCTGTCGTTGATGAAACTCAAAAATTTAAAAACCTGTTACAATGTCCTCAAATTTTATTATGATCCACATTTTTTAAAATGTACATTTTAAAAGTACATAACTATTAAACACCTTATGTCCTACTGCCAGATTTTATCCAATACGGGCAATTCCTTTTACTGTTTTAAAGCATTTTTGTAATATTTCTTTGTGCTATACTAAAAAATATGTACTCTACTTTTAACTATTCTGATGTTAGAATCTACCAATTCATTTTTCAATAAATTAGACAAGAATTTAGCTGTCTTAAACAGCTATTGCCTTATTGCCACTAAAAGCAATTTAAGTATTTTAAATATTTATTTAACTCAGATTGTGGACTGAGAATTTATTTTATCATTTTAAACTTCATTGGAAAAATTTTAAGAATATATATATATATATATATACACAATTTATACTAGTTTATAAATTATTAGAAAATTTAAGTTACATACAAACTTTGGTTTCATAAGATTCTCAGACTGTTCAGACACATATTTCTATTAACAATTTAGTTCCAGTGTAATATCAACTTTTAAAACAATGGGCTGCATGGAATATATTTTAAATATTTTTGGTTCTAAAGCACTTTAGGCAAAGTGATTTTACTGACAGAAAACTGAAAAGATGTAGACTCAGGCACAGAATTATGATCATCTTTCAAATTCATTGTGACCTCAAAGAGAAATTTCTAGTCCCTTAATCTTACTTTGGATATTTTTAAATTGTAAGTTAAACCAATTTTGTAAATTCTTGAAATTTTAATTTAACTTTTTTTTTTTTAAATTGGTACAGGGGATTGAACTCATGACCACCTGCTTGCAAGGCAGGCGCTTATGCCGCTGAGCTAAATCCCCAGCCCCTTTGATTTAACTTTGGATCAGAAGTACTGGCAAAAAAAAAAAAAAAGTCAATGGCCTAATTTAAAGTATACTCTTAACCAGAGGAAAGCCTTGAGATTTTTATGTGCTAAATTTGATTTTAACTTAAGATACTTTACATTAAACCAATTTTGAATATTCACTTCAGCTTTGATTAATGTCTCTCATTATGGCAGGCATTAGGTCGATAAAGTTGAGTCAAGCAGAATAAAAATAACTCTTCAAAACAGAGGGCAAAAAAGGGGTGCAAATGAACTGACAGCCTCTGAGGCACCGTGAAATCACAGCCATCATAACAGTCTCTCCAGAAGTGTCCTATACACTAATGCAATGTACCTAAATCTATATTTTCCTAAACACAACCAATGCTAAAATTGAAATTGATAGTATTCTGGGGGGATGATTTAGAGCAATATATTGCCTGCAAAATATGTGCAGAAATACCAGATAATGAACAGGCATTATTTTTGTCTTAGTTGAGATTAGTTCATTTAGGCTGCAAATATTTAAGGAATTTTCATCACATGATAAACACTAGAATATAAAGAAAATACAAAATAAATACAATATTCAGTGACCTTACATCGATCTTATACTTTGTTGACATGGCATTAATTAAGATTCAATATAAAATTGTTAATCATCTACTCTAAGTATCAGATGGTGGCTCAGGAATAGGACAACAGATTAGAATGTCAAAGCCCTGGGTTGAATCCCTAGTGCAGCAAACACACACACACACACACACACACACACACACACACACACAGCTGATGGGGAGAACTGCATGACATGAATATAAAGAGAGTCAAACCACGGAGGTGACACTAAGTCACTCAAACAGTGAAAGTATTAAAAATGGCTGTGTACCTCTCAGTTAGGAAGTTATTTGCTAGAAATGCCTTGTTGTGTTGTAACTTATGAATTGTGTAACAGCCCCCTAGAAACACAACTTTCAATGACCTTACAATTTAATTTCACAATTACACTTTAAGTATTTAAATTACTTGCAATTCTTATGTGTGTTTTCTTGTCTAAAAAAAGAGATACTACACCTAGGCCAGTAAAAATAAGTCTGAATGAGACATTTTTATGGCAAACTTCACAAAGCATTAAACTTACTATCTTCTCAATGTGTAAAATTCGGTAGTAAATATGTTCACACAAGTGTGCAACAGGTCCCTAGGATTCTATTGCAGTAATGAAACACTGTACACAAACTCTGATTCCCCTTGTTACTATCCCTGAAAAAACACAGTACACCAGCTACTTGCAAAATGTTTACACTGTAGTATGCAGTAGTCATTTAGAGACGTTTAACATTTAAAGGAGGATGTACAAAATCTGCACAGTTTTCTGCGAGTGTCTAACTTTGTGTCCTATTCTTCTTATTAGAGAGCGTCCTGAAATCTTGTACCTATGAGGAGAGAATAGTGACTGCATACTGGAAGTAACTGCATACTGGGACTTCTGGGAATTACAGTTCTGCATTTGGCTTCTTGAGGAGTCTCCACACAGCTTTACATAATCCATGGACTATTTCACATGACCATCTGGAGGGCACCCATGTTACAATTCTCTGCACATTCATTAATACTCATTTTCTATTTTTGGAGAGAGACCTTCACATTAGGGCTGAGGGGATGCCTCACTGTCATTTTGATTTGCTTTTCCCTAATCATTATGGATGATTGAGTATCCTTTCACTTAGTTGACCATTTGACTATCTTCTCTGGAGAAAAAAGTCTGTTCAAACTCTATGCTTGTTTTCAAGTCCAGTGATTTGTTTTGTGCTGAGTTGCAGAAAATCCTGATGTTTGAAGATTAATCTTATAAGATGTACAATAAGATAATATTTCTCTCATTCTGTTACTTTCTTGTGCAAGATAACATTTATAGGTTTCCGGGATTGTTTGAATTTCCATTTGGCTTTTATTGACTGTGGTTTTGTTAACATATCCAAGAAATCATTGCAAACCCACTGCACTGAAGGTATTCTTTCAAATGTTCCTAAAAGTGTTCTTTGGATTCAGATTTAGAAGCTTTGAATTGTTTTTCATGATTATGACAGTTCAGCTAGATTTTGTCAACTTGATTGACTTTGGAGCTGCCAAGGGGATCCGGAGAGCACACTTCCAGATGTCTTTTGGTGAGTCTTGGAGGCATAATTATAGGTGTTATTCTTGGTCTTTCACCACCTGTTTTCTGTTTCTCAGTCATGGTTCACTAAGCAATGCTTCTGCTTTGATGTTCTGGACTGAATCCACTGAAACTGTAGGTATGCTGCATCATACTGATGCGAAGGTGACCGATAGAATCCTATAAAGGTGAGGAGTCCAACTTTCTGCAACACGTTTATTCTCAGTTTACACATCCCGTGTGTTAGACAGCACCCTCTCCCATATTATCCCACCTTAGATCTTGGTTTTTATACCACACATGCAAGGGTTTTTTTTTTATTTTAGCAAAATTATAACGATAGTAGTAAAGAGAAGGTCCTTACAACCCACAGATTCCTTTGTTATATTAATATGGTACACTTGTCACAATTAAATGAATTAATGAGCTCGTGTTTAGCAACCTTAGCTGTAGTCCATATCCTCCATGCGTTTTAACATCCTTAGCTATATTCAATGTCCTCTGTGTATTCCAAAACACATATGGATATGGTACCTTCCATCAATGTGTTTCCTAAGACTGTGCTTAGATACTACAGTATCTCAGCCTGCCCTTGTTTTCGAGCATCTCAAGAAATTTGAGTAGTAGTAGTGATATTTTTTAGAACATTCTCCAATTTGGAATTTTATGCTGCTTTTTTTAATGATTATATTAGGGTGATGAGTATTTGGAAGAAATATCACAAGGTTTCAGTGCCCTTTTCAATGTATCTTATTAAGCGTGCATCCTATCTCAATGCTTGCCTCCTTGGAATTAAGTGGCGCCTTCTATCTGAATAGTGTTTTCTAGATTTCTCATAGGCAAACCACTTCGACCTCTGCTCTCTTTGCTGCACTTGCTGGGAGTAGTCACTGTACACAGAATCACATACCTACAAAGGAGCCAGCAGCATTTCATCTCCCTGGGTCAGTGTTGGGAGTAGCCACAAAAACCAGGGGAGAAATTTCTAGAGAGGAAAATCATTATTTCCCACTATTTATCTGTTCAGTCATTGGCTCTTATCAGTATGGATCCAGGGAGATTTATTTTGTACTTTGTGTCACAATTCAATCCTGCTTTCTTCCCGCTTTTGCAATTGCTAACTTTTACAAGTTGCTCTGGAATTGTGGGCTTTTCAGACACCCCCATCACTATGGTTTATTTTGTTTTGTTTGCTTTATAGCACTTCTTTAATTTCTGGTTTTATAAAATACTCCAGTATCCTCTACACATTTTCTACCCCACTCTACTAATCAGCCATTGATCCAAGGAACTCTGGTCCCTTAGGACAATGGTATTAGACATTGCTGACACCATTGGGAACCCCTTGGTTGGTTTGTTTGTTTTGTTTTTCTGGGACCATACTTCTTTCAATGGCCTGAGTAGGCTTATATTTGTCAGAGTACTCATTTATCAACCTCAAATTTCCTCATTATTCAAATAAAAATTATGTAGGTAAAACCAGTTAGAACCTATTAGGAATTATTAACTACACAAAATTTTTAATTGTTTGTAAAATAAAAAAAATTTATGAATATATATAAATTTTCAATTTTAACTATACATTCAATTTCTATTTCAGTTAAATGGAAAATATTTATGGTTAACAAGGCTGCATAACAAAATGGCTAAATGTGGACACCAAATTCAAAATTTACATATTAAGTTGTATGAATATTGATAGTAGCCATTTTTTCTGTATTTGCATTTGAGTATTAACTTTACTTTAAAAGTTACTAGATATAGCACAAGTTCTTATCTCTCTAGACATATAGATTAATTTTTTCTTAAACATAATTTTTTCTTAAACATACTTAAAATCAGTCCATTCAATAAATGGGAAATGCATACTTTATAAGGCCCTTTAGAAAGAAATTTGGATTTTTCTGATTTTTCTCTAACAATGTCTATAGAGCAAGAATAAGATATTTTTAATTCTTGAAAATTGCATTAAATAAAATATGATGAATTCCATCGTTAACTGACCAACTTTCAGTATCATGTGGGTTTTTTTTTTCTGTTTGAACTTATTATCTGACCAATTGTGCATTCTTTTCTCAGTAGAAATGTTTAAAGATGTTGCTGAATCATATTCCATACTGTAAGTATTTAAATGGCTCATACCATCACTTTTCTCATATGGAAAGATACGAACTTTTTGTATTGAAAATTCACATGAAAGCTCTAAGTTTACTAATGCTTAACATTCATTGATACTATGTGTCTCAAAATGTATAATACTAAAGCACTATTATCAATAGTCTTTTACAAGCTAGAATTCCAAAACCATTTTTTTTATTTGAAAAACTGTGATTGAGACAGTTGCACAATGATCGAATTACCCATGTACTGTGAGGTTAACTGCTGATTAAACGTGTCACAAAGCATTTTGCAGATGTAAACTGCAAGCATCATCCGAAATACTGGCGCTTATCTCTACATCTGGACAGAGGAAAAGCAGAAGCCTCATCCTCATCCATGCACAGCTGCAACTTTCCAAATAAAAAAATAAGCAACCCAGTGACTCCTGTGCTCAGCTACAAATTGAGACTCTCAGCTGAGGTGCTGGCCACCTGAAAAAGTAACATAAAAATCACCTACCATAGCCAGCGAATGTTTCTCTTCTAGTACCTCGAAATGTGCGCGCACATTCAGGAAAAATCACGCAAGCACAAGTGCAGAGACAGTGAATACTGTGGAGCGGGCTCCGCAGCCTTCTTTCCAAACGGAGACGCTATTTATTTCACGCTCCGTGGGCTATATGGTCGCCTGTGTCTACTGAATGTTATCACTGTTGCCCGGAATCAGATGCAAACGTCATGAGGACGAATTAGTCAACCTCAGCGCTGATGTGCAGTCAGCTGTACACAGCATCTGCATGGGTTCGCGTGCTGTGTTCCAGGGAAACTATATTCAGAGACACTGAATTCTGAACTTTCATTTTCATGCCTCTCGAATGTTGTTCTTTAATATTTTTCAAAATTAAAAAAAAATTGTGAAAACAAATCTTGGACACTGATCAAACAAACAGACCAACCAGAAATCCCAGGATATAGACTAGAGTTAGCGTTCTCATTTTAGGGACCAACCCTCGTTTGCAGTGACTTCTGGAGAGCAGATATTTTACACTGGACAAATAAAAGCAGCAGTCAAGAATTCCTGGTTATTTTGACACCATTTGTAGACATTTCCGTTCATACTTTCCTTATTTTTATAATAATTAAAAGCAGAAATTTCACTGCTGTCACTTTTCACCTTGTAGTTTTGAAAAAAATGTTTATTTTCTTTAAGACTGTACTCTTCTGTTAAATGGTAAATTCGCATAAATGAATACTTACAATGACAGGAGAAGCATCTCAGTGCTGACCAATGCAGATTAGATGTTAAGTAAATTTTTAAATGTAGTATTTAATCTTTACCTTCACCAATTTTTATGTAATATAATTATGCTGCATGAATCCCAGTAATTGTCAAATAATGTTAGAAATGATTTGGCCTTCATTGCAGAGATCCTTACAATCAGGATAATTTTCATAACATGTAGCAGGTATACAATGTTAAATGAAAAGTTAAATAATGTATATATATATATATCCTACAATTCTTCGATTGTAATATTAAAGAGATTTGAGTCTTCTCATGATGTTTGCCATTTTAAGTGAAGGCAAATATCTATTTAAGAATTTAATTTCCAAAAGTTAGACTATGAGTTATTACTTTCTACTTCTTTCAATTTAGTTAACTGTACATGTTACCTACCTAATTTCATAGGTCACATAATTAATAAGGTGTTAAAATATGTAGCATTTTGCTAACAGTTCAGACTTGAGATGAAATGAAATATCTTAAAATCATAAAATGAAAGGAAAAACATATTGTAAGCAAAAAAGCACTAGCTTTTATAAATTAGAAAAATAGAACTAAATGTATCAATAATGATATTAAATATAACCTGCAGACAACTTTTTAAACAAGTTAATTTCAAAGTTGATGAGAAAAGAAGTACCACCTATAAACAAGGCTACAAAAGAGTTTAGCTTCCTACACTGTGAAAATGAAGAACCAAACATTTGGCTCATAACGGAGAATTACTGTTTCATATTTCTGAGGTGAGAAGCCTAAAATCAAGATGTGGGCAAATTCATGCTGTCCTTGAGGACTCTGGAGGAGAATCCTTGGCCACTTCCTTGTTTCCTGGTTGCTGGAGTTGCCCCTATAAAATTTAGAGCCCTGCACGAACACATCTTAACATTATTCAACACAGTACAATTGTTTCTTTTTCCTTTAAATACTCACACCCTTCCCACATGAAAATCCCACTGTGACAGCTCCACACCTCCTCACCCATTGCAGATCTGGCTCTAAATCTCAGTCCCATCTCAGCACTATCCTCAACAGGCAAATGGAATTAGTAGAATATTGACACCAATTAAATGCAAAGAGGACCAGTCACTGTCCAGATGAAATAAGAGGAAATTAGCAAAACCAAAAAGAATCTTTAACTGATGGATGAAATCAATAAAGTTCTAGAAATAATGATAAGGATAAAAGACCAAAAATATGCTACTATGAAATAAGTAAGTGGGGCTATCACTAAATATTTAAGAGTGTCAAAAGAGTAATTCAGCAGTATTGAAGCATATCATCGCAAAATTAATTTTTAGAACATAGGTCAATCTTTGAGATGTAATAATTAACAACAGACACATTGTAAAGTATGAAAACCACATTTTCATATATTTTTAAAAAGTTGAATAATCAATCATTTTCCAATAAGAAAGGGCCATTTTCCCACTATTTTTGTTTTTATCCCATTAAATTAAAAAAAAAATTCTGACCAGCACTATAAACAAATCAACATACTAAAAAGATAACCTACAGAATAAGAAAATATATTTTAAGCAATGAATGTGATAAGTGGATAACATTCAAAATACAAAAGGAATTCAATGTAATAGAAAAAATGAAAATAAATGGATTTTCAAATGGTCCAACACAGTAAGTAGAAATTTCTTAAAAGGAATCATAAAAATAGCAGCAGTGTTACAAAGGGATGTTCAGCACAATAAATGATCAGGAAAATTCAAATGAAAACCACGATGAAATATGACTTCACATTTGCGAGGTAATCTTCAGTGTTGGTGAGGGTAGGGAAAGGAGCACCCACACATGTTCCCTGCTACTGCCGATGGCCCAAACAAAGTAGATCCTCAAGACATTAGGAAGAGAGCTATTGTGTGATGCAGAATAATCTTTCTGGGTATACAGGCAAAGGAAAGATTGTCATTATATGAAGTAGGTGTCTTCCAGGTTTCTGTCTGTAGTTAAGTGGCCTCAAGGCAGGAACATCACGGCATGGGGAAATCACAGAGGAAAGTGCTCCCATTACAGTGGCCAAAGCAGACAGAAAAGGGAGGAATCAGGGACAGAGGTGGACGCCTGCAAGCCAGACTCTCGGCAACCGTGTCTGTAGAACAGTCTCCACCTCGTAGAGTTACAGTCATCAGAGTTCCAGCCTCTGATGTGTGTAGTGTGCCCAACCAGAGCCCTGCTTGGGCGTGAGCCGGAATCATGGGGACCTTACAAACAGGTCGGAGATGTTTGGCAGAACCTCAGGAGGCCAGTGATGCTGAAGCACTGAATTGTGGTGATTTATTTTGGTAGCAAAGGAGATTTGCTCACTCTCAGCAGCGGCAGTGACCCCAACCCACCCCCTCGATGTTGGCCACTGCCTGTTCCTAAGGTGACTGACCCCTGACTGCCTAGGACAACAGCGCAATCTGGTGCCAAGCAAAATTGTGTCATCTGCCTTGGGACCCACTTTGCCTTTCATTTTTGAGTCCAGCCTCCCGAAAACCCTCCAGTCTCCTAAGGTGCCCTGGGGGAGGGGCACAGTGTGACCGTGAGGAGGTGTGCTACCCTCCCAATGACCTTTCGGTCTCCTGATGCTTAAAATCAGGGGTTTGGGGAACAGGCGTAGGACTGAATTTTAAGACTGTGAGATTTCCCCATGTGGGCAGAGCAGGAACTACCACTGAGCCCCTTCTATGGCCACATTGCCTGAGAAGATCAACCTGTGTCCTGCCGAAAGTGACTTTGTTGACTACTTTCACTATGGAAGAGGCGACACTGTACCCTTACTAGGAGACACTTATTCTGTGTACAAACGTGCCTTCTCTGTACACAGTGCTTTGGCAATATAACCCAAACTATCACTGGCTCACTTACAGATCTCTTCACTCGCCATCACGGCATTTCACACACGATGGTTCTAAGCAGGAAATCCTCTTCACAAAGAAGGGTGCTGATGAGCTTAAGCTCAGGGAGTTCTTTGGTTTCACCATGTTCCCACAATCCAAAAACCCCTGGACTAGCAGAATAATGGAATGGCCTTCTGAAAATGCAGTTGCAATGCTGCTAAGGTGATAGGACCTTGCAGAGACTCCAGATGTTTGCACATCCTCTAAATTAACATCCACTATGGAGTCTTGTTTCTCCTACAGACAAGCATCACAAGTCCAGGAATCAAGGAGTGGCAATGGAATGGTACTATTCACCATTAGTTCTAGGGACATACTAGCAAAACTTGTTTCCTGTTTCTGAAAACTTATGCTTTGCTGACTTAGTCCTTAGTTCCAGAGGAAAACTGCTTCTACCAGAACACATAATGAGTCCACTGAACAAGAAAATTAAGACTTTACCTTGGCCATTGTGGTCTTCTAATACGTCTGGTCAACAAGATAATAAATCAGTTATGTTGTTGGTAGGACAAGGGTTGCAGACCACCAAGGGGAAACTGAGCTCCTACTCCCAGTGAAGGGCAGGAATTTTATGCCTGGGTGCAGGAGATCTCTCAAGGCATATCCTACTGTCACTATGCCTTATTATCGAAGTCCATTGGAAGCTGCAGCAAAATAATACAAGCATAAGGAGAGGTGGCCTAGACCATTCAGGAACGAACAGGAAGTACAGTATACTCTCTTCCACGTAAAGAGCCAAGACCAACCACGGTTCTTGCTGCAGGCCAAAGGAATACAGAATGTTTAGGGAAAGAAAGTAGTTTTAAATACCAACTATGGCTGTGCGATCAATTACAGAAATGAGAATTCTAATTGGCATGGATATTTCTTTCATATGTTGTTAACATGCATGTAACTGAACACTGATACTTATGGAGTGTTAAAATCTGTGTTATAGCACTCAAGTCTTGGTATAACAGAAGCATAAGTGAGAGAAGCACAAGCATCTCCTACAGAAAAGCTTGGCTTTTGTTCCTAGGGAAGGATTTAGTGTCTTTCCAGTTGTAACCAAGACGGGTAACGCATGTTAGGCAGAATTATTAATTTGTGACTGGCTTTATTTAGAAGTTAAGAATGGTTGAAGGAGATCTACTTGGTTGTCAAGTGGACACTGGGTAAGTTGTGTCTATTAATTGTGATTGTTAACTTGGCTGGTTGAGAAACGCCCAACATTACACACTTCTGAGTGTGACTATGGGGCCTTTCCAGAAGACTAGTGTGCAGTCCAGAAAACTAAGAGGGGAAGAGCCACAGGCTCACAGCCCAGAGTGAAGAAAAGGGGAGAGAATCTGCCTGCATCTGACAATCACTCTTGTTGGAACAGAGCATCTTTTGCCATTGCCATTACCTGCTCACCTTAGATTCTGCCTTCCGCCCCCTTTCAGTGTGGACTCAGACCAGTGACTTCCAGGCCTGCAGCCCTGGACTGACATTGTAACTCTGAGATTCTTTATTGGATGCACTTTGTAATAACTGGTGCTGACTCTATGGCACTCAGAGGCCGCTGCGAGTATCCTGTCTGTGATTCTGGTAGCTTTTCGAATACATTCCCTTCCATATACACATGTTTTTCTATTGATTCTGTTTCTGAAAAGAACACTAGCCAATATAATTTGTATTGCCTTTATCTTCCTTACAGAGGGATATGAGTGTGACTATAAATATTTGGCCCGGTTATACAGGTCAGATAATCAATCAATACAATATTTGAAATCAGGAAACTGTTGATTACATTGACCCATTCTATAGTGCTACAAGTGATTTTTTTAACACAAAAAGGGAACACTAACATGATATTCAGTGTGAGAAACATTTTAATACATGTAGGTTGTCAAATATTCACTTCACCCAGCTCATTGCCACACTATCTGTATGTCCTATACACTAGGACATTCTCTACAGAGAATTAAAATGCTTTTCTTTAGCAACTGAAAACACAATTTGAGTGTCTATTTTGTGGTCAGTGCCTGAGAGGTAAATACATGGGCAAGAAAAATAAATAAGCTCATGTTTCATCTAACAGAAGAGTTCAAAATGTGAAACTCTTGCAAAAATAGTGCTTTCAAGTCGGAGTGAGAATATAAACTGGATACAGGAAAAGAAGCTAAGAGGTACAAGTGCGTTTCTCAGTCAAGAAAATCTTGACTATTTCAGCAGTTACAGTGCATAGAAGAAACTGTGTTTTTCTGCCAGGCTGTGGAAGGTCATGACCACGGTGTAAATTATTTTGAATATAAAGGTGTTAAGGTTCAGTGTGGGGAACAATGTGAGCAAGTGTTAGTTTGGAACTAAAATGGTGGCTGGCTTATGGAACAGCCTGTAGGTTAAGTGGAAGCTGATGCAAAAAAGAAACTAAGCCTGCAGGTTAGAGGAGATATTTGAAACTGATATTAAGAAACACAAATATGTAAATAAAAATTTACTGATTTTTTGTGGTAATGTGAACAAAAAGAAAAAGGCAGAATCTATGGAGAACACAGAGAAGAGACAGAGCTTATGTACTCAGCTAGAGAAGCTAAGAAAATCCAAAAGTTAAGGTGCAAACTGAAAGAGGACAGAGATATGGGTCAAAGGAAAACAAGAAATCACAATTCTTACTCCCATGTTGAAAAAATTATATTCAATGCAAGAACCATAATACTTTTTTTTTCTACTGAGAAAAATACTTTGTATGATTTGCCCCATGGGATACATTTACAGTAAAATAGTAAAAGAGTGACCTTGTAAGCACAGCAGCAAACTTCCAGAAGTTTAAAGTCTAACAACTAAATTGCTTTTTTTAATTCAGGCATTTTTTCAGAATGCACCCGTGATGCACTATTGTACAATGTATTTTGTTATTACCCAAAGGCTTCTAGTAAGAGCTGCTGCCTTTTTCAAAGGGTGACTGTCATTGATTGCTCTGCCTACAGCCATGGGGATGTCACTATAACCTTAATTTTATTCATAGAGATTTACATTCCATTTCCATTAACCTTAATAGGAAGCTATTACCTAACAGCCAAGGATGACTGGTAATTCAGAATAACTCAAGATATACTTACTTCATTCAATTTTTTCTGTTATAGATGTCAACAATCTCCATTTACAGCTAAGTATGCACATGTTATCTCCTCCTAAGTAATTCTCTGCATATGCAAATCTATTCATGTTGTATCAAAAATTTTGTTCTTATTAAGGTTATTTAAAAAGCTTCAAAAATAAAACTGTTTTAATATCCAATTGTCTAATTATTTTAAGGAGTATCTAACAATCTGGGATGCTTACAGAAGTGAAATTTTATTCTGTGTAACTGAATAAGGTTTAAAAAGGAAAACAATGTCAACATATGTCAAGGATAAAATTAAATACAAAGTCTTGCTACAAATATTAGATTTTAAAAATGTGCTTAAGAATTTGAACTGGTCAGCTTTAAACTTTCTCTGGTATTGTTCTCTGTAACACAGTATATTATTATATCCATAACACATTGTGTTAGGTATGATAAGTAATCTAGAAAACATTTACAGTATGTGGATAGATATACTACTTGGTTTACCATTTTGTATAAAGAACTCACAAATCTACAGATATTTTATTTTAATCCAGCCCTGTGGGGTGGACAGAGTAGCCCTGAAATCAGTGCTCAGTAGGTCCTGATGGATGATTATGCATAACATTGAGAAATGGAAATAAATGAATTTCAATTTAATTTGTAGAAAAAATACAGTTCACATAGTTGCATTAATTTTTAAAAGTTTCAGTGCCAGCTCATCTGTAAGTGGCATAAAATACAAGAAGATTTGCTATGAGGAAAATGCCATTAAATTCTACCTTCATGATTCAATTTGCATTTTTAACCAACATTTATAGTTAAGTGTTTTCCATGTATTTGAGGCAGAATGAATTATTATAAAATAATTACTCACATATAGCTCATCTGCTTCACATATAATACAGGTGGTAATATTAAGAGGAAATTAGTAAAAAGCTATTATGTTTAGAAAGTGCTGTAAACAGATGTTTATATAATGATATCAACTTGCATGCAGTTGAGTATGTCAAGAAGCAGAATTTCTGAACTTTAAAGCCATTTTAATTCCATGATGTAAGTGTATAAAATTGTGTGGATTACTGTTTTATCTGTTTTTTTTTTAAGAAACAATTTCATAAAAAGGCAGTGAATGGGAATTCTATTTAGCAGTGTTTAATTCAAATAATCTCAGCTGTGATAATCTTTCAGCTTTTCGGATCAAACCTATGGTAGGCACAGGAGGTAAGAAAATACAAGTACCAGAGTTAGCAGTGAGCCAGGCTTCCAGGGGGATGTTTTCTCAAATGTCTGCAGGTGCTCAGCTCACCTGTGGATTTCATTCAAATGCAGATTTGTCTCCTCAGATCTAGGTGGGGAATTCCAACCTCCCCATCAGATGTTTGGTAATGGCGATATCAGAGCTGTCACAGGAGCAGCACTGAGTCCAAAATCCATTTCTCTTAATGTTCCAATGGATAAGTCAGCACCAAAACCTCCCTGATTACCAGCATCCTGATAATGACTGCAGGTAGAACTCATGCTATATCATATTACACTTTTATGCTACCAATGACTTATGACTATTATTTATTTTTCTAAATATTAAGGGTATCCTTCTCCATGTTACAGTGTTTATATTTATTTTTAAGTGTTTAAATTCAGAACTGACTGAATCATTGCTAGCAAATTTCTCACTAAGTAAATACTGCATTAAGAGAGGGAGTGCATGATACACTGAGTGGAACCTTTCCAACCTTTAGAAAAAACAGGAAAAAGAACATGAACTAGTGTTTGGAGGATTATTAGTCTGTGATAACCCTGTGGAAGCTTGTTTGTGTCTGTGTTATGGTCAGTTAAACATCGAAGAACTGTATGTGTCTCAATCTTGTATGGTGATCCAATTCAATTTCACAAAAATTCAATGGAATCTTATCTTTAAACCTTGTACATATTCCTTCATGTGAGTTCTGTCACCCATGCCAAACACTGCAAGCATGTCCATACTGGTGCAGAGATTTTCTTTAGCATGTATAATGAAGTTCCTTGTGACTTAGAATAAATTCACCACGAGGTCGGCTGGCTTGCTTTAAACTGAAATGAAAAGGCATAGAGACTTGAGTTGTATTAATGCACTCTCTAACTTGATTACGTTGCAGGCTTTCCAGAAGCCTTTAACATGTGTTTTGCAATGAAACTGAATAATTGCACATTGTCTCCCACTAACAGCAGATATAAATTCAGCACAGTTTTGAGAAGCCCGCAGGATAGCGTCAGTTTGAAGAGTGATACTGATATTATCAAGACTATGTGCATTTCAAGGAAAAAAACAAACATTAATGTGAATGGAAATACGACTGCTTTTTTTTGAAGGAAAAAATAAAAGTAAAGCTACAGAATTTCAAAACAAGATAATAAGAAATCGACAATGGTTAATACATTGTCTGTGTTATCTTCACAGTACTTCCTCAGATTCTCAGAGTCCAAGATATAGGGATGGATAATCAATCAAGAAATATAAGCACCAATTGTTTTTTTCTATGAACTAAAAGAAATTGGTAGTATATCTTAGCTATGATACACACACACACACACACACACACACACATATGTATGTATTTTCTTTTCCTTTCCTTTTTACTCCTTTCACCCATCCCAGTTGTTCTTTCCTTCTGAGCAGTTTCTTTTCCTTTCATAATGTCTGTTGTCCTTTGTATCTTACTTATCTTTCAGTTTCTTAAGCTCGGGAAACAGTTTGATGTTTACATATATGAGTTTGATTTATTCTGCTTCTGAATATGGTCTCTAGCTGCATCTCTTTGCCTACAAAGGCCTCAAGTTTATCCTTCTTAATAATTAAGTAAGTAGTATTCCATTAGATAGAAGTACCACATCTTTTTAATCCATTCCACAGTTGATGGGCATTTGGGTTCTTTCCAAGATTTAGCTATTACAAACTGCTATAAACATAGGTGCACATGTATTACTGTGGTATAATATGCTTAATTCTTCTGGAAAAACACCCAGAAGTGGAAAGCTGGGGCAAATGTGACCTGTTAACTTAGTTTTTTGAGGAATCTCCACATTGATTTCCACAGAGGTTGTACCAGTTGTACCAGTCTGCACTCCCTCCAAGAATGGCAAAGGGTTCCTTTCCCCCACAACTTTGCCAGCATTTGTTATTTATTGATTTCTTGGTGATGGCCATTCTTTCTGGGGTGAGACGGAATCCCAGTGTTGTTATAACTTGAATTTCTTGAATGACCAATGATGTTGACCATTTTCTCATGTACTTATTTTCCATTTTTTTTCTTCATATGAGAAGCATGTGTTCATCTCAGATGCCCATTGGATTGAGTCTTTGAATTTGAGAGGCCTGATTTTTTTTTTCATTTCCGTCTATGTTCAATGTAGATTGAAGTCCTTTGTCTGAAGGATATACAACTGTATTTTGACTAGAGTCTTCAGAGAAATTTCCATTTCTGGTCTTACAGTCTTCAGGAAAATAGTAAACTTTCAGTGAAAAATCAGTAAGCAACAAGAAGTAGCTGTAAGGGAGCCTTTGGGTCATGCTGTCCCCTCAGTCTCACATCTGTGGGTTTGGTGTGTGACAGACACATCTCTGACAGTAGTTATGATGGAAAATGACGGCCTCCTTGAGGTCCCTTGTATTTACCAGTCTTCCCTTCATAGGTTCCTTTACTTGATCTAGTTCTGCTAATAGAGCAAATGTTCTGGAGTGTTCTATTTTATTTCCCCATTAAAAAGAAGAAAAAAAAGTCAAAGTTTTTATTTTTCCAACTTGATCTCCTTTCACAGAACAATTTGCTTCAATGCAATGGTGATTGACATTTATACTTGTTTATCCATGATGCAGGTAAAATCATAGAATATACAGTTTCATGAAATCAGAAAGTACTATGTTTAGAGAATATGATATTTGATCCATTTATTCATTTGGGACATGTTTATTATGTATTTAATATACTAAAACCTCCTGTTGACAGCTCTGACATTCAAGTGACATAATTGAGATCTCATAAACCTTCTAACAATAATTCCCGAAATTTCAAATATTGGACTAAATCCATTGGACAAAACTGTATATTTTAATTCAAAAATTTTGGACATATATACCTTATGAAATATAATGAACTGTAAATTGCATTAGTATATAAAACAATTTAAGTGGAGGTCAAAACAGATTTACATGAACCAGGTGATTTATTCTGTGCATAACGTTTTTACATTTTTGAATAAAGAAAATGGAAATCTATTTAAACTGGGAGTCATTCAGCACTTTATAAATCTGTTACTATGATATGCTACCTGCTGCTAGATAACTTATAAAGAAAAAAGGTTTAAGAAGGTCATAGTTTAAATCCAAACATAGTGGTACTGGCTTTGGCTGGGTCCTCACTGGCTGTGCCAGGATGGGAGGAGTACAGGAAGGCCAGGGAACTTACAGTGAGTCAGGAAGCCAGAGCATGAATCAGGGGTCAGGCTCGCTCTGAGAACAGGTCACTCTCAGGAGAACTAAATGAAGGTCTCACATGGTCATCACCAGTGCCCCTGGTGATTTACTCACCACATTTTAAGATGTCCCATTGATTTGCCATCAGGAACATACTGAGTACCATGCTCCTCACATGTGAACTGACCGTACACACACTGAGCCCGTGGGCAATCGGGGGGAAAACCCCGTGGACGGGTAGCGACTTGTGAACCAAAAAATGCACACTCAGATTTATGAAGGATTCCGCTTAGATTATTAGACTCCAAGATAACCTAAAAGAAATCTTCAGTAAGTTACAAATCAATTTAAGATTCAGATTTAGGAAAATACCAGAACCAATAATCCAATACAAACTCACATACTGCCCCCTATACCCACACCCAGGCACACACAGGCAGCATGCACAGGTTGGTAGTTTTTCCCTTTCCTCAAACCTCAAAATGAGTGGGAAGATTTTTAAAAAGTCTAAAGCTATAATAGAAGAGCATTTAGATAACTTAACAGTAGATAAAAATGCACCTAACAGCATATTTTGGCCCTTTAAGCCTTTGGCACAGTTGCTAAAAGTCCAATAATTACAGAACTGAACCTCTTTCTAGAGCTCAAACTGAAGTTAAACCTCACCTTAGGGCTTAATAAAAACTTATGGTTAGTCAACTCTTAACTTTTCCTGCATGGCTAGAGGAACGCTGAGTTAGTAAACTCTTCGGTTTGATCTCTCTGCTAAAACAGTCCTCACATGGGCTTGTCCTACTAACAACCAAGTCTAGGTACTTGTCTAACTTGAATTGTGAATATTTCTCTTTTTTTCTTTTCTTTTTTTCTTTTCTTTTCCTCTCTCTCTCTCTGTCTCTCTCTGTCTCTCTCTCAGCAATGTCTCACTTTGTAGTTGAGGTTTACCTCCAACTCCCTATAAATACTTCAGTCTAGCCTTGAACTTGCAAACCTCCTGCCTCTGTGGCCCAAGTGATAGGAGTACAGGCTGGCACCACCATGCCCAGCTAAATTGTGAATATTTCTGCTCTATGTTTTTCACAGACACTATAACTTTATTTCTATCTACTTGTTAAATAGATACTTCGTATTAATATAATAATATAATAGCTATGAATATTATGTAGATAATTCAGAAGAATTATCTGTATTACCTTAATTATATTTTCCAAAACTTTTTTATTCAGTAAGAGGAAAACAAAATTCTTTGAAGATAGATTACCACTATTTTGCTTAAGATTTCTTGGTCTACTCATTTTCTATCTAGCTATAAAATTGTATTCTAATTTTTTTCAAAAGAGCTATATAATTTATTGACTGGCAATGTTTCTATCACATTTCATATCTCTCACTGAAAAATATCTGGAGTTTCATGCATAGTTAATTTACTAGCTGGGATATTTCATATATGTAATTTATAATTCAACATTGCTTGAAGAAAACCCCATGTTTAAAATAAAATCCAATTTTTAGACTTTTATGTTTTGTTCTATCTGATGTGTGAAATGCCAAGCTAACTTTGTTTAGAAGGTTGAACTAAAATTTGGGAAAAATTATAATTCCATAGATGGTTTTTATTGTTGACTTTGTGTTGTCTTAATTTCCTTTTCCTTTTGACATGTTATATATCAGTCACCACAAAGATTGCTATTCTCTCTATTCCAGCTGATAAAATGTGAAACTCCTTTCTGTGTAAATTCACTGTGCCATTTTCCCCTCTGCCTGTCTACAATTTTTCAGCATCCTATTATAATTAATACCAGTTTTTCCATAAATTAACTCAGTCAAAATTTCATTAAGATAGTATTACATTAGGTAAGTTATTACTCATGCTTTTAAAAATAACAAATATGGGAATAAAACTTTTTGATACATATTTGTTGAATGAATATTTCAACATTCACCATGAAAAAAATTGATCATTTCCATTTTCAATTATTGTAATAGGTGGGAAAATTAACTGATTGCTAATTTAAATAGAGCCATATGACTTTTGTCCAGTGTCCTAATCAATGTATAATTCATCCTCTTTGCTACATTAGAATATAAAAGTAATATTTATATCATATAATTTTTAGTAGGGGCCGGGGATTTAGCTCAGCGGCATAAGCGCCTGCCTGACAAGCGTGACATCATGAGTTTAATCCCCAGTACCAATAAATAATAAATAGCTATTTAGATAATTAAATGATATATATTTATACCAGCTTTTAAATTGATATCTGGGAGTGCCATTTGCAATAACAATAATAGCAATAACAGTAAAAGGACCTTTCCTGAAATGTATATCTTTCAGTTCACTGGAGAACTGCGAGACAGGGAGAGGAGCAGACAGGTGCGATAGGTAACATCATGCGGTAACATCATCATCAGTGAGTAAGGAAGAAAAGACAAAGATCCAAAAGCATTACAATTTCAACAAAAAACAGTGAAATAAGAACAAGAGTTTACAGGTAGAAAATGAATTTGAGCATTCTGGAAGTTATACCCAGCATCTGAAAGAGCACATCAAAACTCTTTTGTAAATTTGCTTTATTTTAACATCATATCAACACTATAAAAGCAATGTTCCTCTCTAAAAATAAAATAATTTCATAAAAAATGAATAACAATACATAATACAATGTAAACCATAACCTTAAAAGAATTGCTAGAATATTACTCAGAGTACAAGCCATACACAGAAAAACTCTCTTACAAAAAAAGCAGCAAACAGTGATAGCTCGATTCCCTTTTCTTTTTTGTCTTTCTTTTCTTTTCTTTTCTTTTCTTTTCTTTTCTTTTCTTTTCTTTTCTTTTCTTTTCTTTTCTTTTCTTTCTTCCTTCCTTCCTTCCTTCCTTCCTTCCTTCCTTCCTTCCTTCCTTCCTTCCTTCTTCTTTCCTCTTTCTTTCTTTCTTCCTTTCTTTCTTTCTTTCTTTCTTTCTTTCTTTCTTTCTTTCTTTCTTTCTTTCTTTCTTTCTTTCTTTGTACCAGGGATTGAACTCCTGACCTCACACCCGGCAGGCAGACACACAGTTGAGCTAAACCCCCAGATCCAAAACTCCCTTTACAATGAATTAAAAGAAACTATTAGCATAGATGAAACAATTAGCATACATATTGACATAGTTTTTATCTTAGTTACTTTTTACTCATTCTGGGACAAAATACCTGATGCCCAAAGTTAGGGAAGGACAGGTTTATTTCTCACAGTTGTTGGAGGTTTCAGTCCACACTCAGTTGGCTTCAAGACAGGGTGGCATGGTGGGGCCGCAGTTCACGGCTGCTGCAAACAGCAAGGCACCAGGCAGCCGAAGAAGAGACACGCCTTCCTCCTGCTGTTACATCGTATTCTGGCTCCACCTCTGGGCGGGTGAAACGCTCACACCACCCATCCGAGCGCTAGACAATGAAACGATCACGAACGCCTAGTTGCATGAGGCTTGAGGGCCACTGATACAAACCAGGACCGTTTTGAAAGAGCAGAATGGAGAATGTGAACATCTTCCTCCTTCGTGTTTCTGTTTCTTCTAGTTCATAACAACTAACAACAGCACCAACAACAAGCTACAGTCTTTCCCTTTCTTTGCTACATGTTTAGATCTGGCTTCAGTCTTGAGGTGGTTTTTGCATAAATTTATTTTTCTAATTGTTAGAGCCAGGTTTTACACATATTTGCTAATCAGTCTGAAATTCTTATTTGAGATTTTTTTTAATATAGCAGGTTTAGTTTTATTTATAGAAAAAAGCAAAACCAAAAAGGGTAGAAATAATAAAGAATTTCAAAAAAACATGTAACAAATCACTAGTTGATAAATTACATATTGTTATCTAAGAAGTAGTTGTTCGAGTTACAAAATTAAAGCATAAAAAGTGGACAATGACAGTATCAACTACTCTGATGAACTAACAAAAACTTAGTAATAGAGTCATCTATCTTGCACACTTAACTATATATAGTTCTATCCTTCAGAGCACTTTCCTTCCCTTTCACTATTACAGTATCTATTATACATTTTGGATGTTATTGCTCTTTTAGTTTTTTAATATTTTTTATACTGGAAGGACAATATGATATCTACAAATGTGAATGATTTATTTCACTTTTTTAACCCACTTGCAAGGTAATCCGGAAACAACCGTGTATCTTCTGTAAGCCTGTGACTTGTTCCACTCATTTGATTATTAACACTGTCCAGCAGCAAGGCAAGGAGGGTATGGACAGAGGTGCACTTCCTGTCCAGCCCCCATCTTGGTCACTGCTACTCTAGTCAACAGGTGAAATGTGGGCTTGGTAAGGAACACAGACAACATAGTAAAATATTATTGTGGACTGGAGACCCAACTGACTTACATAATGAACCTACAGGTAGGTAATTTTATTCCTCAGAATTCCACTTACAGTTATTTTGTCTGTTCGCCACATCTTTCACAAACAATAAAATTTCCAAGAAGAGAACTTTGAGGATTTTGAAGTGAGAGGTGTCACCTGGCCCTGCTACTCCCTCAATCAATGCTAAGGCAACAGAATCATAGGTGCAAACAGACTTCCCTGTGTTGGACACTGTTAACATTAATTTAAAATCATTTTTAGTTTGTTCTTCAATTATGTTTTGGGACACCTGCTTTCATATAAGAGAAAGTACATGAAACTTAAATGCACGTGTCTGATTATTTCATTTAACATTGTGGTTTCAACTCCTTTCCTTACAAGTGGCTCAAGTTTATCTTTCTTTATGGCAGAGTTGTGCTTCTTTGTAAGTGAATATCTAATATTTTTATCCAGTCATCTGTTGTTGGACATCTTGGCCAATTCCAAGATTTAGGTATTGTGAATTGTGCTGCTATAAACATAGGTATGCATGTATCACTATAACAAATTACCTTTAACTTTCTGAAAGATGCCTAGAATGTAAATAGTGGGATCAAATTGAATTTCTAGATTTAATTTCTGAGCAGTCACCATACTGGTTTCCACAGTGGCTGTACTGATTCGCACTTCCATCACTAATGTAGGTTTCCTTTTTCCCTGGAACTTCCCTACTGTTTGATAGCATTTGATTTCTTGATGATGGCCACTCTTTCTGGAGTAAGGTCAGTCTCCATGTCATTTCAAATTGCATTTCTCCAATGGCTGGAATGTGGAGTATTTCTTCCTGAATTTATGGGACATTTGCACTGCTTGTTTTGAGAAGGTTCTACTTATTTTATTGTACACTCTTTGATAGGGGTGGGGAAATGGATGTTTCTCAGATTGCAAGGGGATTAACAAAGAGAGCAAAGTGTGGGAAAGGAGAGTTAAAAAGAGATATTAAAGTCTCTTCTGTACATGGGCCAACTTCACACAAATAATGTGAACACTATATACTGCAAATATGTACTAAGAATAAAAACAAATAAATTAAATTATTGGCTAGTTTTATAGAAAAAAAAAAACCAATGCCTCCAGATGCACATGAGATTAGTTCTGGAAATCAGAAGCCCTGTGCTGCCTCTGGGTGTAGGAGGATCTCCGAAAGCCCCATGCTCAGTGGCCCCTGCCAGGTGGGACCCACAGGTGCAGTAATGTCCCCTCTCTTCCCTTCACACTCACCTTCTTTATCAATGCTAATGCATCAGAAGGACTTTTTTGGTACTGGTGACTTTGAATGATGGGATTAAACAATGATGAAATTATAAATGCTAAATCAATTGCTTTATTTTGTTTGGAGAGGACAGCTCAAACCATCAAAATAATTCCTTGTCTTTGTGAGATATTTCTGATCCATGTAAACCAAAATCTAAGTAAAATATAGAATGAATGTTCAGTCTGTAGTCAAAGATGAGATGATGTTAAATAGTTCCTGGTTTCTCTTATGGGATAAGACAAAAGCACAGATCATTTAGAGAGCAAACTCTCAGCTGGACAAGAGGAAGGAGGCGCACATTGGAGGATGGGGGGATCCGTGGGGAGAGGGAGTGAGCAGGAGGAGCACAGGAAGGAGAAGGCCAATGTGGGGTGTGTGCAGGTACTAATTCTCCAAGGTGAATTTGGTATGTAACCCAAACAAAATACCAATAAAAAATAAATAAAACATGGCAGATGAACACTGTTCTGTTACCAGTTAGCCAAGGTCGGTCTAATTCACTTAAAATTTTTCATCAAAACATCAATATCAGTTAATACCCAACATGGCTTTAGGATAATTTTTGTCCAAATGTGTTTAAATGAAAAATATATCATGTAAAGTTACTTTTATATACATAGCAATATCCAATTATGTTTTCACAGTTGAAGTTTGTGTGATCATCTCTTGAACATCAATCACATCATTCTATGTTTCTCTAAAATGCACTGGAGTCAGCGGAATATGTCCGAAGAGTCCATGTGCAAGGGTATAATGAGCTACTATAGCAGGAAAAACTCAGCATCAATAAGTTATGCCCACATTGCTGCTGCATTTATATTAAATAAGTATAGTTTTCCAGAATAAAGTACAACAACATGTAAAAATTGGAATCAGTAATAAAGTAACAAAGGAAGGATGCTATCTAAATTATGAAAAGGGATTTCAAATTATAATGTGAAAATTTATGATAGTTTTGAAATATAGTTTTATTTCTTGTAATATTCTTAGTTTGTAAATCTGTCAAAAATATTTCAGTAACTACAAAGAGAGCTCCACAGCTATGGAGAATAACATAAGTAACATAATATAGGCACCCTGCTAATTGAGTCCAGGAAGTAATGTGCCTACAGAAATCAATCTTCAATGAACTGCCAGTCAGAATGAAGGTTTTACTATGACTACTTTTTGTTTATTTGGATTTTTTGTCAGTTGCTGAGCAGCTGTGTTCCATATAATTAAAACCAATATAAAATGATTCCAGGAAGCTGAGTAAATAAAACATGCCAAGTATTGAATCATGAAAGTCACTATTCTAGAATTCAAAAAGAAAAATTTGTCTTTCTATTCTACAGTTTATAGTCTATGCAGACACTGAAAATAAACCATCAAGTTTTAAATATTGTCTTTTGCTGTAAGGGTTATTTCAAAATTTTAGTATAGGATTAAGTAGATAATACTTGAAAATATGATTTCATATTAAAGCCACTGGGAAAAAAAGTTTAACCTGTCATATTCTCAGAGTGGACTTAATTAAGTTAATATGGGGACAGAGAAATGTTTTATCTATATGCAAAATACAACATATCATTTTAAGCAACAGAAGAAACAGAATATTATAAATATAGTGCATCCTGCATAGGTAAAATTCAAATGTCCTAGATCAAACAGGATCATCTAATCAGCAAACAGGTTATTGGGGACAATCTGTGAAAAGGAGAATCTTAAAATTGCAGTAAAAGTTCAGGAAGATATACTATAAACAGCATTGTTCAGATCTGGATTTAATTTCATGGAAGAATAATACGTATGAACAGTTCATTTTGAAGTCACCAATATTGTGTAATACAATTTCCATTAAAAACTCACAAAAAAAGTTCCCTTATTGTGTATTCAGTGGTCTTGTTTAGCATAAAGATTCATTTCTTAGTTTATTTCATTACGATGATTGAAATTGTGGAATATACAGACGCTGTGATTTCTGATTATTGTTAAACCATTTTCCTGATCACTGAGATTTTCTCTTTTTTTATTTTAAAGGGACTAAAACAAAATAAAACAAAGCAGATCAGAACAAAGCACTGTGAGCAACACAGGGCTTCAAAACAAGACAACAGGAAATCAACAGTGGCTGTCGTAATGTCTGCTGATCTCTTCAAAAAAGTTGTCCATATCTGCTCAAACAATGAATTAAAAAAAAATAATAGTATAAAACCAATCAAAACACACAAAAAATGAAAGCATTATGGGGCTTCAAAACCAGACAAAAAGAATATCAATAATACTACCATAATGTTCAAAATAATTGTCTATATCTTCACACATACTGAAATCAAATAATAGAAAACAGACTAAAACTGATCAAAACAAAGAATAAACACTTTATCGCACTTCACAATACGATGGTAGGAAGTCAGCAATGGCTACTATAATGTCTCATTTTCTTCAGAGTAGCTGTTCATAACATCACACGTAATAAAATCTGTTCTTGTAAACTCTTTAGGAGAAATTCTAGGCATGTATAAGCCTATATATGTACATCAATTTTTTTCTGTATTAGAGGGAAAACCAAAACAAAACAAAATACAAGAAAAACAAGAAATAAAAGAGGCAAATAAATAACAAAAAGAGCCCAAAACAATAACAATATAGGATTTCAAAACAAGATGGAAGGAACATAGCTAAAGTTGTTATTTTGTATAGTTATCTTCAAAAGACTTACTCAGTTACCAGATACAGACATGCAAAATTGATCTAATCCTGTGACTGTTAACTGTTTTGTTTGAAGAACAAACAGAATTATGATTACAATCCTCTTAGCTATCTTAAATGTATATACAAATCTATATCTTTTCACTTTTCCCTTCCTTCTTTTCTCTTTTTCTTTGAGTTATTTATCTCTTTTTGAACAGTTTCTTATCCTTTCACAATATTTATTGAAGATTTTGTATATTACTTGCTCTTTCACTTTCTTAAAATAGGAAAACAATATGGTATTTTCATGTGAATTGGATTTATTTTACTTATGAATATGGTCTCAAGTTACATCCATTTACCTATAAAAGGTCTCAAGTTTATCTTTCTTTATAGCTGAATAGTACTCCATTGCATAAAAATATCACATTTTTTAAAATTCATTCCTCAGTTAATGGGCATTTGGGTTG
This sequence comes from Hydrochoerus hydrochaeris, assembly GCA_004027455.1. Lineage (NCBI taxonomy): Eukaryota > Metazoa > Chordata > Mammalia > Rodentia > Hydrochaeridae > Hydrochoerus > Hydrochoerus hydrochaeris. The sequence goes on from PVLA01006959.1 coordinate 103,184, forward strand.
TTTCTAAGGTTTGGCTATTACAAACTGTACAGCTATAAACATGGGTGCTCATATATCACTGTGGTGTGATGTTTTCAGTTCTTCTGGGAATATACTCAGAAGTGGAATAGCTGGGTCAAATGGGCCTTCCAACGAATGTGAAACTAGTGACATTATACATCTGTTTGAAGTACGTAGAAGGCTTTGTTCTATAAAATTAATAACCTTATTAATGAACAAAAGAAATGTATATCTTTAATAAGTCAGAATATCTTTGCAAATTATAGTGTATTTTATATTAGCAAAATAGGATTTAGCTGTGAAGAAATATGCAAGAAACCTTGTGCACTGAAAGCTAGAAATACATAGTCACTAATGCAATTTATTTCAAATGCTAATGATCAAAATGTTAGAAACATGAATATTATGTTCAGAATAGTAAATAATTTTAGAGGGATTTTCATAATCCAGGACTGCCTAGGTCAACTAAATAAAATTAGATTTGAATAGGAAAATAATTCTACACAAAAAAGAAGTAATTTCAGATGTTTGATCCATGATGCATGAACCTTAGAAAGCACAATTTCTATTGTCAAAATTGGAAAACAGTGGTAAACAGTAAAAATCAAAAACTTTTTAGAACTGTCAGAGAATCAAGTTAATGATGAAAACTGTTGCAATGAAAAACAGACAGAATAAAAGATGCCAAGACCTGTGGACAATTTACCAGCCCAAGCCAGATTCATTCACTAGACACAACCCTGACAGGCGTATTGAAACACACTTCATGAATTTCCGGACTTGGTGCAAAATAGTTTGAGAGTTATAAACTCTTAAATGTGCAGTCTTAAAGGAGAACCCTAAAGTTTTGTGAGTCTTTTTGTTCGTTTGCCTTTATCTCCCATTTAACCCAACCAATGTGAAAGTCTGAAAAGCACTCCATGCTGGCATGGGAGAGAGGGGTACCACCTCCTAGTTCCCCTGGGTGCTTTGTCTCAAAAGTCTGAGAGAAACTAAGTTTGGCGAGCACTGAGACTCATTCACAGGACTGCACAATATTTCTCTTCCTTGTATTTCACCACCAAGTCAACCAGGCTACTGAAAAATGATAGGGAATTGCATATAAAAGAATCACAATCTCTTCCCTTACCTGAGGGAAACTCATGACAAGAGTTGTAGAACAGGACAGAATTGAGAATTTTAGCCTGAGACATACACAGCTAGAGAAAGCACTAGCTGACTTCTATAGCAGGTGAAAGGCTTGTTTAACTCAGTTTCACTTGCCAGATAATAGCATCAAGCTTTCCATGGCAACAACCACTAATCTATATAACATCCTGAAAAGAAAAAGTCCAGTTGGGGAGAAAAAGCTAGCAACAGAATCAGACTCATAGGTGGTATGTTGAAAAAGTTGAAAAGGACATGTGACACATTTATTTTGGACTGATATGATGTTTCAGTTTTCTTTATGGTCAAGCAAGTACGTTTTCAACACAAAAGTCAACATATTTTTCACAGAGCATGGTACAAAACCTGCACAGTCAAGTTTCATCCTCTCACAAACTGCAAGCAACTGAGGCGTAATTGTCTGATATTCTCTGCTTTTCTGGTGATGTCCAACAGGGGTCAAAGACAAAGTAAAGCATGATCAATTTCTGACGAAATAAGGAGTTTGAAAATATCACAGGGATTTTGTACATACCAATGGATTTTTTTAAAGACATACATCAATCTTTATTTCTTTGTATCAGCAGTTTGGCATATACTTTATTTGCTAAAGGGATAAGGGGAAATAAGCTTGGAGAGACAGTCTCAAATACAAATGAATTGTTGCTGCCTTTATAGCAGAAAAAAAACTCAAAGGTCTCCATGATCAAATTACTAAATTTCAAAGTAGAGTAGGGAAATTGGTGGTAGGTCACCTGCCAAACTGCAGTGCTCAATTTTAGCCTATACATTTATGTTTCCATATAAAGACTTCTCAAATCACAGCTGTGCACTCTTCGTTTTAAATCACATACATCTTATAACTATCATTCTTCCACATAAAATATGGTGCCATTCACTTTCAGTTACATTAAATAAATTTATTTTCAGAAGTTCATAAAATCTTGATTAGAATATGTTTGTTATCCAAAGAAAAGGGTCACTCTGGTTGAAAATAAATGCTTTTCATATTTGTTTCTTCCTATTCCGGCTAGTATTACAATTTACCTTAGTATGGAAGACCTAAGTGAGAGATTCCTCATCAAACACTGCTCAGGGTTTCAGAGTCTGCAGATCTGCTATCGGCGTGGTGGTATATATGATGGAGCTTTCTTTTGGATGTGTTTCCATAAGTAATGTCTTGGTCTGGTTAAGGCAAAGGAGGTAAGAGGGGAAGAGAGGGAGGGAGGAAGACAAAGAAGAGTAAGTGGAAGAGGAGAGGGAGAGGGAAGAAGAGGGTAGGGAAGTGAGGAGGAGGGAGAGTAAGAGCCAGATCGCTAATCTCTTCCTACTTCTATTAAAGCATTGAGCCTATCAGGAGGGCCTCATCCTGATGACCAGTTATCTCCTAAATAGCCCCCAACCAAAATATGCAAATGTCACGTCATTAAGTGTGGATTTACAACATGAACTTCAAGAGTATGGATTCAGTCCACAGAAATACTCAATAGTTGAGACACCAAATCAAAATTTTCATCTACAGGATTTCTTAGATGATATTCTACTTAGGCATGGATTTTCTGACACATAAATGTATACCAACAGATTGATTTGGTAAAGTAAGAAGCTTGGAGTTTAATCACTCTGACATTTACCTAATTATTACATGATGCTCTTTTCATTCATTAGTATTGTTAGAAGCTAATTTAGAAGACAAGAGGCCTGATGATGTTTTCTAATTTCAAATGATATTTTTAAAGATTTTACAATATTTGTTTTCTATCACTATTCTGTATAACTTCAGAAGATGTTTATTTTTCAATCCAATGCTACAGATGGAAATATTTCCCAGAATTCAAATTTCCAAGTACTTGGATACCAATGTAGCCACAATTGTAGAGGGCCTGAGGATTGCCCAAGGTTCCAGCAGACCTTGGTGTTATCCAAGTGGGATTGGCTTTGCAAGCATGCAGAATGCAAAAGGTACAGGTTCAGGGAAGATTCCACTCATATTTCAGGAAGTCCTGAGAGGCCAGTGTGCCTCTGGGAGGGCAGTGCATGAAGACATGAGTCAAACCAAATAGGCAGCAGAGGGCCAGGAAGTTGGAGATTCCAGGAATACTGGTTTTGTGCTGCAGATAGTTTCAAACATTGAGCAGAGTCATGCCAAAAGACAAAAAAAATGAGGGCTACAGCCAGCATTGCTGTAGAGTTCATCCAAGACTTCTGTAGCTCACCTATCACTACATCCTGCTTGGCTACTGGACATGGAACTATGTGATTTAATGTTTCTCTGATTGAATTTCAGTTTTATTTAATCTCATTCCATTCTATCCACTTATTTTTCCTTTTGAAATAAAAATATTTACCATGTGACATTGTAAGTTGGAAGTACTTAACTTTGTTGATGTTGTTTTACAGTAATTCATAGCTATGAGATGGTCTTCAGTCTTAAAGGACACTTTGGACTTACAGTTTTCAGCCGTGCTAAAACAGGTAAAACTTTGGTGATTCTTAGAGATGGTTGAAATGCATTTGGCGTAATGAAATGGACAGGCATCTTCTTCAGGACCACTGTGCAGTGTTATGGTTTAAATCTGCAATGCACCCTGAAGCCTCATGAGCTCAGAGATGGACCTGTTGCTCCACGGATGAATTCACACCTGAGTGTGCTGGTAAGTGGTGAAACCAGGTCTAAGGAAGTGGGTGAGTGGGGAATGACCTGGAAGGATTCATCTCCCATCCCAATGCCTCCCACACTTCCCACTTCTAGTGGCTGTGGCTTGAGCCGCTTTTCTTCTGCTCTGCCTTGGTGCCAACAACAGCAGACTGAAATCTGGAGAGAAGATAGTCCTCACCTCTGTTCAATTGTGTGTGTTGGGCACTGTGTATCATAAGACATCCCCATGCAAAACATTTAGAAGTTTATTTTTTCTTATTATTTATATAGGCATTTCTCCATATACATGTTTAACATGTCAGTTACAGGCTTTTAGAATATATGCTCTAGGTTAGCTCTTATTTAAATTATTTTAAATTTCAAGGTCAGGGGTTTAGCTCAGTGGTACAAGTACCTGCCTGGCAAGTGCCAGGTCATGAGTTTGATGCCAGGTATCAAAATAAAAAAAGAGAATAAATTATTTAATTTTCCAACACTGAATGTTCTTGGGAAAAAGTGATAGTAGTAAAAAATTAATTCTTAAATGCCTTTACTCAAACCCTATACATTCAGCTGCTCATTGATGTAAACATGTATTTGTGTGTATCTTCTCTTACATATATATTCATATATATATATTTATTTATCAAATTAAAATTCACTAAAATACACAAAATCAGTATGTATCTTCCTTTATAATGAAATAATCATAATTTGATTCAAAAGGAAAATCACTAACTTTAATATTTTTTTAGAGTTTCACTAAGTTGTTCTGCCTAGTCATGAGCTTGGAATCCTCCCACGTAGCTGAGATTACAGGTGTGCACCATGAAAGCCACTCTTGTGGCAATGTTTGAGATTTGCAGTATTTCAATGGGTTGTTTCAGAGTTTGAGTTGTTTTCTTATAAGTACAAATTGTCATCTACAGCCTAAAGGTTAAAGGAAATCTCAATATTGATATAGAAATATGTCAATATTTTCCTCTTCAGAGAAAAATAACTTCATCATTTGTTGAAGACTGGATAAAAATCTTAGTCAAACATTTAGGTTGGAATTTTGCTCTAAAATTAGTAAATCTTCCTGCAATTGTTCCAGGAAACAAAAAAGTAGAATTATATTGTGAAAATAACCTGAGGTTATATTTAAGATACATCTTCCTATAATCTCAAAAATATGAGTGTATATTTCATAACATTTTATATGGTTAATACTTTTACATTGTCTTATAAATGTATAAATATTTGACTTCAGAAACCTACTTTAATTTATTAACTCAAGTATTTTAGCGTTACTACTGTTTATGATGAGATTCAGGAATTTCAATGAAATTTTATGATAATCATTTATATATATATATATATATATATATATATATATATATATATGAAGTCATTTTATAGATTTAAAGCAATGAAACAAGCAGAAAGTTAGATCAAATAATGTCAGAATAACAGGCAACATATATCAATAAAACAAAAACCATAATTCTGTAATTGGTTTCCAGCTAGATGGTTAAGCAGTGCTAGACTCTTTGAATCGACACAGATGTCATAAGATTCTTTGCAGGTAAAGGATTCCTCAGATGAATAGCACAAACTCCCAATCTTCTTTTACCTGCTAGAGTGGACAGCTCTGTTAGAGGTTTATCTTGATCCTGAAATCTTGGATTTTAGGTTCTGTCCAGTAACTCAATTACTGTCTGGCTTTCCTAAAATGTGCCTGCTCTGAAGAATACACATGAAGACATTAAGCCAGCACAAGCAAGGCTGCATGAAGTTTAAAGCAACATGTTCACATATAATCTTAAAAATAACAATTAAAACACAATGTAAAACAATATGTTCACCAGGAGCAAATGTATGAAACGTGACTTCTTGTTTAGCTGGTGTTTCCTCATGGACAAAGTCCTTTCACATCCAGTCCAGCTTTCTGGTTATTCATCAAGCAGAGTGTATGGATCAATGCATTTCTCAATTGAGTATGACAGTAATAAAACTCATTATTAAGATGTGTGAGATTAGATGCCCATCATTTTTTCTCTTACTATGAGCCATTTTTCATAAAACGGATGATAATGAGTTCTGAGAAGGAAGTTAACAGTCAAAAGAGCAGTTTAGCAACTTTAAGATTTGTGTATAATTTTTACTATGACAGCTAGAAGATTTTCAGCACAGATCTCATACTGACTATAATAAAAAAAGATTCCATGTCTCAAACATCAAAAATTTTAACGTACTTCAATGAATTACCAGAAGAACAAAATGTAAAAAGATAATCACTCATCTTCTAATTTCAATAACTTCCTTCACATATTCTCTGATAAATATCATCAGAATGAATATAACATGAAGAAAATAGGTAACCAGTAAAACATGCGTGGTACTTATGGAGAATACACTGGTACGCAGATAATGTAAAAGCTTATCACCACATCCCAAATATTCTATTCCCATATTTACCAGTAAGAAAGAACAAATTAGCTTCATAGCAGTTAAACACTCATATACACACTTTAAAAACTATATATGACAATATTTAAAGGTTTTAGTGTGGCAAATAGTCCACGTTCTAGCCTTTGAAATTTTCTAGAATAAGTTTGATTGCCATAATGTTTTAATGACATTGTATGTAAAAATTGTTCAAAAATTCCATAGCAGAGATGTTTATCTTACTGAGTTAAAATGAAGTAAATGGGCAAACATGGACAATGGACAAATTAATTTTTTAAAGCAATTTTTATACCTTCAGGTTATTCATTTTAAATTTTGTTCAAAAAATCCCCAAACGTGATCATCTCAGTCATTGTTTTTGTTATTGGCCTTGTTAGAAAAGTTAACATTAAATTATCCCCAAAAAGTCAGTGGAAACTTACATTTCCTGTTTTGGACAAATCCAGTAAATCTAGTGAATTTATTTTGTCTTTTAGAGCAGGAATCAATTATTCCAAATCTTTCTGTTTCAAATGAGAACAGTCATCTAAGCACCAAATTAGTTATTATCCTTTGTGTATCTTCAAGATTGTCTTCAAAGAGAGTTGCAAGAAGCACTCCTCTGCTCCAAGGCCTTTTGCAGTAGAATTTCCCACTCTATCCATCAGCGCATGGGCTGTGCTGCTTCTTCACTGAGGGTGGCTGGGTCTGTAATTTGCTCTGGGCCATGCAGTGAGGCACAGGAGACTTGCCAGGGTGGATTTTAAGAGGCAGTGCCATATCTTTTTCACTCTTAGGAGGCCTCAGCTACCACAGAAAGAAATACAGACCGTCACACTGAATAGAAATAAAATCCGCGCAGGGATGAAAGATTCAGGGAGGGTGTAAGTTATTGGACCACACACTCAATTAGTTCTCATCATTTTAGGGTGCCGTATTGGTAAAAGTTCAAATGTTGGAACAAAAGAGTGAGAAAGTGGATAAGGACATTAGCAAACACGTTCAAAAGGCATAGTGTTGGAGCCACGTTTCTCTCACTCTTTCATTCATTTAGCAAATATTTGTGGGTGCATCATTTGTGTTCTTTCCAGATACAGAAATAAGCACTCCACACTCTGGTGACAGAAGCAGGACCCTAAAGCCAGGTTGCAACACCCTGTGTAGAACTGGTAGGATGTGAATGTGAGGAGCTGGGTGAGGGCTGAATCAGTAGATTTGGGCTCAAAAGTCTCTGGAGTCTCGTCTTTGCACAGGGCTTCAGAATGTCAACCTGGAAGGGGTCACTTGAGATGTTTAAATAAGGAGAGATGAACAAGTTTATCACTTCTGAAAAGAGGTACATGAAGTCGGTGTTGAGGTGGAGATGCCAGGAGAGATCTTATGAAACCACAGAGCCAAGCTTGTACTGCAGATTGCACGCTTTTTAAAACAGTCATAGAAAATTAAAATATTAACTTTTAGCAGATCATGATAGTGCACTTAGTTTTAACTTTCCTAATGCAAGAAAACCTAAATGATCATTTTAAATTATACCAATCAAATAGTTAATTTGTATATTAATCATTACACAAAATGTCTATCAATATAAAGTTATAGAATATTCTCTGAGGTGAAATACAATATTTAATATGTGTTGCATAAGGCATAACTAGACATTACTCTTCAAGCATTTTAACTGTTTCAGATTTACTTGATTTGACCATATATATATATATATATATATATATATATATATATATGAATGCTTTATCTATTTCTTCATAAAATAAGTTTTGAGTTAGATTAACAAGAATTATGACCCTAATTTTCTTTTTCACAAGTTAATATACTGAATAATGAATCATTTTCAAAGGTGCTGCACTTCTAATATCATATAGTTACAGTGAGTCTTGACATATAATAAATGAAGTTTGCTCTAGGAAGAGTGATATATTGAAATGATTTGAAATTGAATTTCTACTCAATATAAGTTTAATTATAAAGAGAAGTCTAGCTTTTGGTAAGGAAAAATAAACTATCCATCATTTTGCAAATTTTATCATCTCATTGTATTATAAACTAAAGAATTTCATTTCACATAATGTAAGAGATTAAATATAAAAAGTTCTAGGAAAACTTTAAAGTTTAGTATGACAGGTTAAAAATACAATTGGCTTTTCTCTGTGATGGAGGATTTGTAATTTTGAGGATACATCTAGGAAAAAATTATTTCATTCTCTATAATATCTATGGACTCTTTTATTTATAATATGTACATTTTTTATTTTCTTTTTTCCTTGACTTTTACATAAGGTGTTTTAATATATAAACACATTTCTCTTTCTAAATATTTATATTCATATAACTATATCTCAATGAATTTTTCTTAGTAAAGTATAACTCATGTAGTTATTTTCATACATCTTTTCAATAGTTGAATTGTTGTTGTTTCACTAAATTACTCAAACTGAAATTTTATTTCTAAGAATGAAATGCCAATTCACATCATAAATCTAAGAGGTATTTTAATAGTACATTTTTAAATAATTACTAGTGAAATGTACATCAAAACTATAAGTTAATTTTAATAGCAAATAAGAAGTAAAAAGAATTATCTTAGTAATTCATTCTTGCCAAAACGATAAACATTATTGTATATTGGCTTCTGGTGGAATTGATGAGAGACATGTTTTGGCTTTTCTTCTACTGTAGGACCAATAAAAAGACTAAATCTGTTTTGTTTACTTAGCATTCAATGCGAGCAAATAGGGGATCACCTTATAAAACATACCAACAGGTGTGGAGAAAGTGGAAAAAGTTTAGAGAAGCAATTGCAGGTGGGAAAACTCTCTACCAGTGTCCTACAGCAATAAATGCAATTCCTTCAGTCAGGCAATAGGCTGAGAAAGCTCTAAAGTGAAGCACAGCATCTACCTGTGACAAGAAACATGAGAATCATTAGAAACCGGCTCAGAGTTGAAGGGCAGCTAGAACCCCATACTGTCTCCTACATCCATGTCTAGGAGACACCTGGAGACTATGCTTTCTACTGAGAGAGAATTTACAAAATTACAAATACTCCACAGCCAAAAATATGATGAGTGGAAATGAAGGAAAATCCGTTCTTGAGAAAATTGCGATCAAAAACCAACTTACTGAATGAGAGGCTCCCAGGATTCCTTTTTTAGCCGCAGGTATCCCGGAGTGCTGAGCGCATCTCCAAACTCCACCTCCTCCTCAGGGTGCGGCTCAGTGGCACAAGCAAGTGCCTGACAAGCACAAGGCCCTGAGTTCGATTCCTGTTATAAAAGGAAGTTTTTTAAATCCCATCTCACACTTTCCTCCTCTTTCATATCCTTCCAGCACACACACACACACACACACACACACACACACACACACACACCACAATTACAGCATAATAAAGAAACCTTGTGAATTCTGCTCTTGAGAGTCTAAATAGGCAAAGGTAACACCTACATATTCCTACAGTTGTTCTAAGAAATGACTGAGTTCTGTCAGTATGCTCCACGAAAAAACACTCCAATTAAAAATGTCCTATCAAGACAGAAATTCCAACAAACTACATAGAATATCAGTTTTATAGATCACCAGATATTTCAGCAAATAATTTAATGAGAGAGGACTGAGGATAGGGAGAAAAGAAGAAAGCAAAAGAGGGAGAAAAGGAGGGAAGGAAGGAAGGAAGGAAGGAGGGAGGGAGGGAGGGAGGGAAGGAAGGAGGGAGGAGGGAGGATAATATGGGAAGTATAAAATCTATTTTTAAATTATCAAGGCCATAATCAGAAAGGTAAGTTGTTCATGAGACCAGAACAAGATTTGTAATAAGAAAGTGAGAAAATAATAATCATTCTACACATATTAATATGCTAGAGATAAAATGAATTGACAGCTAAATTTAAGAGATTTATAAGATTTGAGAATATTCATTAAAAGATAAGAAGATGAACAGTTAAAATTATAATGGCCCTGTGTTCAACTAATAAGAATTTCAGAACCTGAGAATAGGTAATAAATCAACTAAATAGCATCAGAAAAATTTCTGGGACATAAGTGTAAGTATCTCTTTTGAATTAGAACACTAATTTAGGATCATTACGGCAATGAATTTCAAAATAATTATGAAACTTCACAGAAACAGAAACATCTCCAGCAAGAAGGGAAATACACAAATATCAATGAGTAGGACTGGATAACATTCTCAGCAGCAAAAATAGAGGAGAGGAGAGGAG
>PVLA01006960.1:0-113553 GCA_004027455.1 Hydrochoerus hydrochaeris
CCTGCCTGGCCCTGGGCCTCTGGGGAGTTTCCTGCTTGGGGCTGGGGGTTGTTGCCAGGGTTGGCAAATATATATTCCAGCTTCTAAAAAATAAAGGCGGATTCAGATTCACTCACAGACTGGTGTGCAGTGTTTTCTGTCTCTCAATCGCCGACTCCCTGACCACCTTTGGGAAACCCTAGCCCTGCAGCAGCTGGACTCCTGCAAGCATCTCTGATCATTTGAGAAAATGCAAATTAAAACAGCATTGAGATTCCATCTCACCCCAGAAAGAATGGCTGCCATCAAGAAATCAACCAATATCAAATGTTGGTTGGGGATTTGGGGAAAAATGGATGCTTTTCCATTGCTGGTGTGAGTGTAGACTGGTGCAACCACTATGGAAATCAGTGTGGAGGTTCCTTAAAAAAACTAGGATTGGAAATCTCATTTAATTCAGATATTTCCCTTCTGAGTATTTTCCCAGGAAAATTGAAAATGTCATGCCACATTGATACATTGCACCTATGTTTGTAGCAACAGTTTGTAGTAGACAAATCTTGGAAACAACCAAAATGCCTATCAACCACAGAATGAATAAAAAAGATTTGGTATTTTTATACAATTGAATATTAACTATAAAAAAGATAATCTTGAGGCTTTTATAAGTAAATTGAGGCAACTTGAGAGCATACTTATAAGTGAAATAAATTAAACTCACATTTATAAATATCATATTGTCTCCTTAGTATAAAAAAATCTGAAAGAGTAATAAGATCCAAAATATACAATAAATATTATAATAGTGAAAGGGAAAGAAAGTGCTCAAAAGGATAGAACTACTGGAACAGGGAAAAAGGTAAAAGGAAGAAAAGAAAATATTATATATATGTTGTAAACATATAAATTGATGTATGTATATGTACGCTAGATAGATAACTGTATTAATAATCTCTCTTAGTTCATCAAAGGAAACAGTTTGTGCTGTCATTGTTTGATTGATTACTTTTGTATTAACACTGTGTAGTCTGAACTAGTTCTGAGATAACAATGTGCAATATATTAGCTAGTGCTAATTCCCTATATATTTTTTTCTTTTTTTGAAATTATGTATCATTTCTATCCTTTTTGTATATTTTGATTTTTAAAATTAAATTAAAAAAGGTTTTAGAGGAGAAAATATCCTTGGAAACAATGCCAAGGAATGAAAATAAAAATAAATTTGTATATCAAAAATTGTAATTGTTAACAATAATAATTCTCTTGATAACATTACAGTTGTTTAAAAATTGAGTACAACATTTAAAGCCAAATCTAATTACTTTGTTTCTCAATGTTCACTTTAACTCTCTATAAAAATTTAAAAATTGCTGATTCCAAATGTACTTCTATGTCTCTCAGATATTCTGTACATATACAAAGTTTTACCTTACTCTTTTTATCTGAAAAACATTATTTTTATAAAATCCTACTTAAATATCATCTTCTTTCTGAAGTCTTACCCAGTTCTCTCTTGTATCTAGGAAGAAGTCCCATCTATCTTTAACTGAGCTTTAATTAAAACATGTATCCCATGCAATAACAAAAAGAGTTGTGGATGCATTTATCTTTCCCACAGGATTAGAGTTGAAAGGGGAAAATAGGGTATTTGTGATTATCTATAGCTAGCACATAGTTAAGAACTTACTAAGTATTATTAATAAGTGTCAGTGCCAAGAGTACGCTAGTGTGTTTATTAGAAGACAAAAAGCATGTTAGCACGATTCATGTGCGGCACTCGGGCTCGGCAGCAAGGGATGAGAAGAAATGTTAGGGCTCTGATCAAATGGAGATGCCTATTTAGTCTAAAGTGGAATCCACTCCTGAATTCAGGATATTGTTTGCCATGTGGGAATATGAAAAACATTTGATCAAATTCTTAAATTTGAAAAGGGATGAAAATGATCAAAGTATAATATATTGCATGCATTAATTTGCCAAAATAAAACCCATTAATTCGTATAGACAACTTTTGAAAAATGGTAGAAATAGGAAAAAATAGCCAGATATAGTGTTGTAAAAGGATACTTCTGAACATCTAGTAATAAAATGCTTTCCTATCTTTTCTTCCCAGGATTTTATGGAAACATTGGAAGGACATAGGAAAAACAAACAAACAAACAAACAAACAAAAAACTGGAGGAAACCATAGTACAGCAGGCCTACTAGTCAATTGGCCTTAAATACATGGTGATTAACTTTCAGTTATCTCAGGAGCATTCCCCTTACAGGACGCCAACCACTCTGGGATCTGTGAGATAAATCAGCAAGAAAAAATATTCAGCTAAGGGAAATGCAGACCTACCCACACACATTTTGTTGTATAAAGCATATCAAATTTCAGAAGGTCCTTCCACAAACATGCGCATAGCACCCTCTTGGAGATCCCTATGGGTTGACAACCTCAATGGCAAACCTGTTTACTAACCATATAATTATCTGGTTCTCCAGCCTTACAGAAATTGGGCAAAACAACTAACCAACCATGAACAGTAACAAAAAAATCAATGTCACTTTTGTGAGCAAGATATTTTATGAATGCTGAAAGAGGGTTTGATCGTCATCTTTATTCTGTCTTCAGTGTATTAATTCAACCAAGTTTTCAGGGAATAAAACAGTTTCTATTTTTTTTCCTATTGCTTTTTGCAACTTCTTTTCAACCTAACTATGCTCAGAGTTTCCATCCTTTTTACTCAACATATTTAATAAAACAAGACCAAAGCAACTAACTCTCATCATCAGCAAATCTGTAACTTCTGATGTCTTAAGATTTACCAGCCTCGAAGAGTTTCTGTTAAGATTAAACAAGATGCTTTAAAAGAAAACATATACTAAAATAAAATTGCCAAACTGCAGAGTCACATGCCTTAATAACCAGTTATAAATATTTTACTTTTATTGTTAGTCAAACTACCCAGACATAAATACATACTTGTTTTCACTTTAAGTAGCTATGATTGTTTATTTGTAAAGGTGATTGTGGAAGTTCCTTGAGTCAGAGTGGGAGATGTCATTTACCTTCAGAACAGCGAAGCAGGTTCCAGGGATGCACGGGTTTACCTAGAGGCTGCCACCTTTATTGGACCTTCAGGACTAATTTTTGCTTCAATTCCCTAGTGAGTCACATCACTCCTCTCCTTCCCTCCACGGAGGACCCATTAAAGGAGATGGCAAGCGCTGCAAAGCTATTTCACACAGCCACAGTGAGCTTCGAGTTGAGAATTTCAGTCATTATGTTCAGATAAATGTTTACTATGGACTTCATAATCACAGAAATGGTAACGATTTATGACTTATGTTTTAAGATATCTTCTGTGTTTCTGAATACAGAATAGTACAATTTTGTTGAACTATAATGTTCACAGCCAAATTGTTACATGTAAGTTGAAAAACTCATTATAACCTTTGAAAACTATGTATTTTTTAAGTGCAGCAAGTTGTTTAAGTGAGGTGACCTGTATTTTATTTCTCCACCTTTGAGAGGTCTGTGGTAGAGACACCCTTTTCATACATGAGCTCCTTTAAAAGGTAAGTTCTTTGAGATGTCAAATGTCAATTTTTGGTGTTTATTTATTTCTTTTTGTGTCTTACAAACAGTCAATGCTCCATAGAGAATCCAAGGACAAGTAATCTGACTATAGTGAAGTTTTTTGAGCAGCCCCATTGGTTATAATGTCTTAGCTTACAGTGATGTTTGCAGAGGCAGTAGAGAAAATTACTTTTCTTTCTAGCACTTTTGGTGGTATTTTTGATACACAATTGATGTTAGAGGCAGAAACTATGCAATCATTTGGAAAAATGAGGCCATTTCAATAAAATGAAAAACGTTCTGATATTTTCATGCAGCAGTGTTTAAAACACTCTGAGGCATTATCTTTCATTCCTCCTTTTCTATCTACATACAATACACTTACACACATATCCACACATCTTTTCATAAATGCATGAATATGGATCATAAATTCTATGCAGAGGATGAGTCACTGGAAAAAGAAACCACTCGGTCTTATCTGTGAGGTGTATTGTATATTCTACTTGGAGTTAGATAAAATACAAGATACTTAGATAAGTTTGAATCTCAGATAAAAAACAATTTCAGTACAAATGTACAATACATATTTAGTGTATGTTGGAATTTTTCCTTTCAGTTCTACTTGAAAAATAAAAAGAACCCAAGAAATCTGGAAAACAGTTTTAGAACTGTAGCCTTTTAAAATACTTATTTTTGTCAAATTGACTCCTTCAACACCACTATAATACCAATGCTATAGGCTATTTGTAATCATAGGATTTGCTATTCAATATTAACTCACAAGGCTGTAGATGCAGTATAGTCCGGTGATAGTTAGAACTTAAAACTGAATGAACCACGGCTTTCACCTTCAACATTCTCAGAGTACCACTGAGTATAAAATGCACTTGGTGGGCAATAGGTTCCATTTCCATGCGACAAGTGAGGAAACAGACCTCGAATGCTTTGTCAGTTGCAATCTTTAAATTCCTAGTGATTTTACCTTTGAATACTTGTTTTGTAAGTGAAGGCTGATAGGACAATGGATGATTCCTTGGTGGGCTTAGACTTGCTACTCACACTCAAGTGTCCCACCTGCAGCTTCTCCACAGGGAGCTCCTGGCTTCTTGCTCCTTTAACCCCACTCTCCCTCTCTCTCATGCACTGCTGCTCTCTTTACCCAGCAGGGACCTAAGTTCTGCCCTAAGTAAGACCCCGCTGTGTGAACAGAGGATCGGTGTCTGACACTGTGCCATGGTGGTAACTGTCCCAAGCCTGGAGCAGAATAATATTGTACATCTGGTGGTGGCCAGGGGTCACAGCGTGTGCAGACTAAAACCCTCTCATCTATGACCTAGTACCAGGTAGTATTGGCACGATGGTAGGAATACCCTTAGGACTTTCTTCCCCATCCCATTGTTGGGGGCAATGGCTCTGTAAGAAACACACCTAACACACTGTTCCTAGGTCCTAACCCCTAATGGAGCCCTACAAGTAAGTCTGGCAGCTGGGAGAAGGGGAAACCCAGCATTTTTCAGGCCTAAAAAGCAGTCACATTCCTCACTGGGGAAGCAGAGACCATAGTCACTCATAGGGTCTGGTGACAATTCCAAATCTGGCTTGGGCCGGTATTCCTCCCTTCTTTCAACATTCTTGACTTTGCATATTTTTGTCTCTTCTGCTATACTATGGACACCCTTTGGGAAATGAATTATCTAACCTCAGTGATTCAGATGTGAGTTCAGTGCTCTCATGTTTGTATATAACATGAGCACTGAAAATTATAAAAAATAAAATTCATAATAATAATTCTCGATTTCCAGGTTTTCTCTGCTTATAGTGACACTAAATAACAACAATAGTAATAAGAACAATCAACCACTATGGAAAATTGAGAAAGAGACTGCAGAACACAATTGAAAGTTTTATATTTCAGTATCGTTAGTCAAAGTTTTATTCTTTATTCTGACCCAAGACCATGACATCCACATTGTGCACTAGGTCCTAAATACGATGCAGCCTGTCATGCCCTGGGGATTTTGATTCATAGTTGAATTGACATTCTTGCCTGCAGGATAAACCATTTAAGAGAGGGCTGGTCTCAGTGTCTATGCTGTCTGCCTTACATAGATCAATTGGTAGTTTAACATTTTATGGTGTAAACAGAAAACTTTCTGAACAAGGATGTGCTTTAAATGATCACAACCAGCCTAAAGATAGTGCTCCAATTCTTTTTGTTTTTTTCTTTTCTTATTTTGATATTCTTGGGTCAATGCATAAATTACAATGTAATTCATAATCTAAAAATACCAAAAATGTATTTTATTCATTTTTATCTTCCGCCCATAGCATGACATTCAGGTGGGTCTCCTACGGAGGAATGCATGAGTAATTTGTAGGAAATGCTATAATGTGGTGATTTCTTTAGAATCAGTCAAATCAGTTAGCATTCCTCCTAAAGAGGTTTTTCCACACTAAATTGACCAGTGAGGGCAGTGTAATATCAGACTTGCTTGGAAATGGCAAGAACCCAGACATTACCATCATAAGGATTTCTCCATGTGTCTCTAGCTGTGTGAATTTGGTTAATTACTTATCTAAGTCAAATTTTTGTCAATTGGATGATGAGGAGCATGTTGAAAATTATCATTGTGAAATAGCCGGATTGGAAATTAAGTAGGTGACATGCAAACTCGGTGAAGTACAATACTTTTCATTCTCTCAGTAGAGTATTTTCATTTCCTTTGCTGTTGTGATATATTTATTGTCTGTAATGTGACAGTCATTGTACTAGTTGGAATGTATCCATAAACAAAAATTTAAAATCCTTGTTCACATGGGGATCATATTCAAGCATAACTTCTTCAATGTGGAAATTTTCAAACATACACAAAAATAGAAAAGTATAATTTGCTTTCATGCACTAATTATTCATCTTCTCTAATTATCAACTTTTGCCAATCTTGGGCAAGGTTAGATCTGGAAAAGAAGGGTTGTCATATCTTTCACTTTTTAGGAGGAGTGTTTTAAAGCAAATCTTACTCAGTATTATGTCATTTGTAAGTTTTCAGTTAATTAAATATTCAAATGCACATCTGTCTATACATAATTTATACACATATACAGGTACATGTGTACTAAACAAAATACAATAATTAAACAAGTTAATATCTGATTCATTTTTAAATTTCCATAATTATCCCCAAAATGCTTTGATTAGTGCTTGATTTGTTAGATTCAGATTCCAGACAACACATATATATAACATTTGATTATTGTGTCTGTTAAGTGTTTTCATTGTATAATAGCCACTTTCTCTTTCCTAATGTCATTAATTTACTGGGAAAACTACTTTTTGGAGTCCTGTATTATGTTTAATAATCTGGATTTGGATTGGTGATTAGCCATTGTACTTTGAATCCACAAAAAGATTTAAAAGATCCGAAGAAGAGGAAATCAGGGTTATTCCTCATCATCACCTCTACGGTGATTATTCCCAAATCTCACTTCAGCTCAGAGCCTTAACTAAACACCACATTATTTATTTTACTGTCTACCTGACAGTTTTTCTTCCTCTATATGTCTGAAACAATGCTTTGATTTCTCACTTTCTCTCAAAATCATATATGGTAGAGTTCCACATTCAAGAAATAGAAAGTCTATCTTTCTAGTTTTTCAAAAATTTTAAGGTTATCGTTGACTCTTCTATTACATCCAAATCTAAGTATTTATTGTAATAATACTTGTTTACATTACCTTAAAGTATACACAGAATTTGATCATTTCATAAAAGACTGCAACTCTCTTCCTCAAGTCACTTCTGTGTCACTCCTTGACTATGGTGATTGCATCTCCCCTACTGGGTCTCCTGCCTTTCCTCAGGTATCTCCTTCAAATATACCTGAGAGAATGATCTGATACAATGGAAATCTGATCATTATTCGTCTGTTCTCTATTCTTTATTGTCTTTTCATAACACACAGCTTACAGGCTGCTTCTTTTACTGTGAAGTGTGATGAGGTATCAACCATACATTAGCTGGCCTCCCACTAACTCTGGTATGCTTTGTGCCCATTTGTTTCTTATGTGTCCACATTGCTTTTCCTGTTGTTCCTTAAAGATACTACAGATACATTTTGGTTCTTAGTTACACTTTCAGTTTCTCACACCTGAGAGGCAATGCAATATTACATGTTTGTCTGAAATTTTCACTTAAGACTCAAGGTCCACCCACTTAGCAACAAAAGTCTGAAGTACATCCTTCTTTCTGGCTGAAAGGATACTACTAGTATACTAGTACTCCATTGTATACAAATTTTATCTTTTTTTATCCATGTGTCATTTAATAGGCATTGGATTGTTTCCTAGATTTAGCTATTACAAACTGTGGGGCAGAAAATATGGTGGCACATATACCCCTTTGGTTTCTTTCTTTCTTTCTTTCTTTCTTTCTTTCTTTCTTTCTGTTGTTGTGATGCTTTTAATTCTTTTGCAAAGATACCAGGAACAATATCTGGGTCAAATGAGAACTCATCCTAGGTTTTTTTGAGGACTTACCACATTAATTGTGAAATAGGAGGGAATTGTTTTAAAAAAAAACTAGGGGAGGGAGGAAGAAAAAGAAAAAATGTGAGAAAAGAAGAATAAAATGTAAACAAACCTTTGTAAATAAGGATAATCAAAGGGGTTGAAGGGAAGGAAGAGAAATGAGAAAAAAGAGGAATCAAAATATATAATGTACAAGTACAAATTCCCTGTGATGAATTATATACATATATATTTTAATGTTACCTATAAACTTAATGATAAAAATTGTATTACATTTTACTACAAAATAAAAACAAGGATACTAAACATACCTAGCCATACTTTTGTGTGAATCTTCTATTGTCTATAGAGTGTTATACTTGCATTGCTAAATGCTAACTGCAGTATCAGCCTCTTCAACATTTTACATCTCCCTTCCCTGCTTGATTTATCATTTTAGAATTTATCTCTTTATCATTTACCTTGTTTGTTGTTCACTTTCCCTACTAGAATGCAAGCACCATGAAAGTGAAATTTATGTTTCAGTTTTATTTACTGCTATATCCCTGAGAACTATGAATAGAGCAACATACATAGGAAATACTAAACATGTAGCTGTTGAGTAAATAAGGCATAATTATCATCATGGATCATCAGTAGCAGCAGCAGAGCCTTAAATATTTTATGCTTGTGAGAATTTTTCATTGATTTCTACCTATGTGAGGTCTCCATATTTATGTATCTGCTTCTTTTTCATTTAACATTTTATTTTGTAGAAAATTGTTGGCAAAGATTCTTAAAATCTGCTGTGTCTTCAGCATTTTCCACCTCAGTGGTGATCAGGGTAGGGGTGTGACAGTAGTAGCTCTAATTACCTCCCTGGAAAATTATTTCTTTGGTTTCTGTTTTTTGTTTTCCAGGTGCAGAATCACCAAGAAAATAAGTTAATTGGGTACTTCTGAGTTTATAAAATTGCCTAAAATTCAAGCTGGAGGATTTCCATTTCACCCTCAAGGTTGGTAGAGTTAGATTCTACAAGTCATGCTTCAAAGGTGTGCAAGAAAAAACGATCCTAATCAAGATATCATTGAAAGCCAATTCATCTGTGAACAGGAAGGTTTTCCCTTCTGTATAAAATAAAGGCTGTTAGCTGTATGATTTTCAACTTTCCTGACAGAGAAGCTGTTCTGTTTTAACCCTAAGAATTTTATCCTGACAGTACTGCTAGGCTTCTGATCAGGCAAGCACTAAACAAAGTGGAATAATGAAGGGTAAAATGTATGTGGGGCTGCGACACTCAATAAGGGGTAATTTTGTCTATGAAAGGAAATTTGGCAATATCTGGAGACATTTTTGGTTGCCACAAAAAGAAGACATTCTTCTGGTGTGTATACACACACACACACACACAAGCACGCACACGTCTCATTAGCTCTTTAACCTTATAGATTATTGTTATGCCTTTTATCTACTTTTAGCATGCCACATCACTAGTCTTGCTTTTCCTCAAGTGTATCTGTCATGCTTCTGTGTGAAACTGCTATTTCATACATATTCTCTAAACCCATATCTTTATCAGTATCTATATCTATCTGGCTAACCACTACAGTGCACATGATAAGCCTCTATAACAAGAAAGAGTTTGGTCCAAAATTTCAGTTCCAGCTTGGCTCAAAAATTTGGGTGTAGGAAAGCATACTTGGGAACAACAAATGTTACTCTATATCATTTAACTTACAAACATCATGTCTTATTTTTCTCTGGTTGGTTGGACAAGATACCCCACACTCAAAGTCAAAGAGGGGAAGGCTTATTTAGCTCAGAGTTTGTGGAGGTTTCAGTCCAGAGTCTTGTGGCTCCTAGACAAGGTGGCATGGCACAGGAGCAACACTTCAAGACTGCAGAAGACAATAACATGGAAACCATCTCCATGCCCTTCTCTTGCAAGGGATGAGGATATTTACAAAATGAGGATCCTTCACTTCAGGTCCTTCTGGGGTTCTTGAATTTCAAACTATTTGAACTTAATATTGTTTTAAAATCTTAATACTATTTTTAAAAATTAAATAAAAATTAATAGTTATAGTAGCTATTAAAAAAAAAGAGAACCCTGGCCTCCTGCTAAATCACTTAAACTTCTAAACTTCTCAAGTTGACACAATGGATCATACTCTCTTGTTTATTCTTTTTTGGGGGGAGTACCAGGGATTGAACTCACAACCTTGCACCTGCCACACAGGAACTTATGCCACTGAGCTAAATCTCAGGTCCTCTCTTATTCATTCTTTTACCTTATTGGCAATCTTTCTGAACCTCCTTGACTTTTTGTGTTGTCTTTCAGATCTCTGAAACTTATTATGCATCAGATATCAATGCTAAAAACTTTTTGCTGTATGTACTAACTCCTGAAGTGATATTATCCAGTATCATGACTTTAAGCAATATTGACCTATTAAAGATTCTCAAGTTTGTACCAGTACTGATAACTTCAGATCTGTATACACAAGTACAAGTTGGCCTCTACAAGTGTGCATATTAGGCATTTCAAACTTACCTTTTCTCAAATTAATTTTCTAATTCTTTCCTTCTTCAGAAACCTGATTCATTGATAGTGTCAGGTGTCTAAACTAGACCCTGCCCAACTGGGAGAGAAAAAACCCACAAACAGGTCTATTATTCACACCTAACGAGGCATGGCATTCAACAGGAAGCACACAGCTCGACCTGCAAAGAGCTGGTTCCACGAAAAGCCATAAGAGACATGCTGTGCCTGCCAGCACCCCCTGTACACAACCCTGTCTATCACCTAGCCTTAGACCCCATACTCAGTGACCCAGTATTTTGCACCCCCTCAGCAATACTTCGCTCCCCTACCTAAACTCCCCTATCAAAACATGCCCTCACCCCTTGCTCAGGGTTAGAGGTCTTTTCACCCTTGGCCCAATCTCACCCAGTCAGCAATAAAGTCCTAACACATTGCTTCAACTTTGCCTGCCTCAGTGGTCTCAGTTGCACCTTGGTTTAGCCTAACAGTCTCTCAATTAATATTCAGATAAAAATACTATATTTGGAATTTATTTCTTGCTTCAAATTCCACCTTCTTACAAATTCTGATGGCTCTAACTTGAAAATATGTCTAGAATCTGATTAATTTCCATTATTTCCACAGCCCCAGGTTTAACTACACTCACATGGCACCTGGGTTATTACAAGAGCCTCTCCACTGTTCTCTACATTGTTGTCTTATCTACAAAGGCAAAAATTGCCAAATGTCCCTTAGTATTTTAAAAAGGTGAAATCATACTTGTGAACTTTTAAAAATTACTCACAAACTAACAAGGCTTACACAAAAAAGCATAATTGGTGATGCTAATTTATTAATTTTCTTTTACTAGTGTAATAGGTGATCACAATCTCCATGGTTTAAATAACCAAAATTAGTTTCCTTGAGTTCTGTATGTTATAGTTCTTCAAGTTAAAATTTAAACATGTGTCTCATTGGATTAAAATCAAGCTGTCCACTAAAATCTTTATGCCTTTATGCCTTTTTGGAGGCTGTGAGAAAAAATTTATTACCTTGCCATTTCCACATTCTGAACGTGTTCTGTATTCATTTGTCTTTTTTTGCTGCTTGGTTTGTTTGTTTACTTGCTTGATATTTTTTGTTTTTATTTTTTTTAATTCGGTTTCAAGCCTGACAGTGAACAATATAGTGTTTTTCACTATGACCTCCAATTGTGTCCTTTTTCCCACTTTTAAGGACCATTACATGCCCTAAGCCCAGATAGACAATCCAGGAAAAGATCCTTATTGTAGATTAGCTGATGATAGAATTTAATTCCACCTATGTCTTTATTTCTCCTTTGACATTTAATTTAAAATAGTCACAATTTTCAGTTAATAGGACATGAACATCTTTGGAGTGGCCATTATTTTGTAAACAAGTATATATAACCATCAAAGATTTTTCAAGTTCAGCATTAAAATTTTGATACTGTTAGAAAACTCCAATTTAATTAACTTAGGAAAAACATGTGACATTGCATATCTATAAAAATAAAAGCAAAGTAGGATAATTTATTATAAGCAAAGTAGTATCTAAGCTAGATAGTGTCCTTGGGAACATTCCAAAAAACTGTTTGAATAAAAATTTCTTCAAAGTCAAATTATCTATGTAAAAAAAAAAACCTGAGTAATAATTTGACTTTTTTTCTGGTTAATTCACTTACTTCTCTACATACCTATTTCTTTTCTTTTTATTTATTTTATTTTATGTTAAAGAGCATAAAACTAAACAAAACAGAACAAAGCAGATCAGAAGAAACCAATGCAAATGACACAGATTTCAAAACAAGACAACAGGAGATCTACAGTGGCTACCATAATGTCTCCTGTTTTCTTCTAAATAGTTTTCCATATCTTCACACACAATGAATTAATACAAAACAAAATAGTATTAAACTGATCAGAACAGAGCGGAGAAGGCATTATAGGCCTTCAAAACCAAACAATAGGGAAATCAACAATGGCTGCCATAATGTCTCTTGTTCTCTTCAAAATAGCTGTCCATACCTTCATGTATGTTGAAATTAAACAATACAAAATAGACCAAAACCACTCTGACCAAAAAATAAAAGAATTACTGGATTTCACAGCATAATGATACAGAATCAGCAATGGATACCATAATGTCTCTTTTTTCTTCAAAGTAGCTGTTAATTTCATGATGCATAATATAAGACATTCTAGAACTATTTCTTTGATACAGTGGCAATCATAACAATTAGCAGAGGGTCTGCTTTGTGTCATGCTCAGATTTAAACCTTTGCATACATGCTCATTTAAGCTCATACAGCCCATTGGTGGAGGTGTTAGTCCTTTTCCAGTCCATAGAAATAATGTTTAGCTAGCATGACTTGCCTGTCTAATAAAAGGCAGAGTAGGAGTATGAACTGAAATAAGAAAGCTGAGGAGACTTTTCATGACTCTCCATGGGGAATCTAGGAAAAAGAGTAGCAGAAATGCATATGAAATCTTGCAGTCTCAATTCCCATGCAGATATTGTGTCTCTAATCAAGCAGAATAATTAAAATTGTGCTGACAAAGAGTTTTGGTTTCTGTTTTTGTTTTTAGAACCTCTCCTGACTGAGAGAATCATTCTTCAAAAACAAGTAGTAGGGGAAAAGCTAATTTCCAGTGAGCATGTTTACTATGTTCTTCATTTGGAAGGAGCACCCAGTTCTAGAAATATGCTTGTTGGCAATAAATTCCCTTTAACCAGGAAAGTTACAAAGGATTATCTTAAGTGCCTGCAGAGCAGAAACGACAAGTCAGAGAAACCATTCATTATGTTCCCTGGTAATTGGATCCAAAGTGCTGACCTTAAAAGATTGTGCTCCAATAATGCAATTATTTTCCAAAAATCTTAATAAAAAGCACATTTCTTCTCTTCCTGCTTCTCCAAAGAAAGCCACTTTAAAAATCACAACCAAAGACCACTGCAGAGCTTCATAATACTTGAGTTCAAGTTATACACCTGCTCTCTGATTTTCTTATGCTAAGAAAATGAATATAAAGAATGCTGTTGTGGAAAAAACTTTGCTCAAAAGGAAACTACAAATCATCTCCATTAGTGAATGTAGTGCCATGTTCTCATATAGTTCAGACCTATTTGAACTAGTGATCCCTTGTTACCTGCTATGCTATTCTATGCCTAAATGAGTACCAGAGGTCTCCTATCGCCAAGAGAGTCCACAGTCAAAGCAGCTCGTCTTTCCTGAGTCGACTCCAACTCTGGATTTACTGTACCTGTTCCTCCAATGTATGAACTGATGACCTCCCTTCTATTCTTTCACAGGAAGTAATTTCATTTCTCCACACTGAAAGTTGTGAGGATAAACGTGAAAGACTGCTTGTGCACTTATTGGTTCTACTACTCAAGTAAGAGCTTAACGCCCACCTCTTTTCCTAAAGCAGAATGATAGCGCGACGTTTTAATCTGAAAGTGTGAACTTTCTTCAGACTGTGCAAAACCAAACATCCTTGCCTTTTATGTTTAAAGGTCAAACTCCATGAGGAGACCTTAAACATAAACAAATTCAGAAATGAGTAAATCTCTCAAAATTGCGTTTAAAATTTATGTGTTTATGGGAGAGGATACATGTTTTTCAAATGGAAGAATACAGAGTTCATCAGATTCTCAAGAAAGAAAGAGCCAGGGGTTTAGCTCAAATGCCTGCCAGGCAAGGGCCAGCTAATGAGTTTGATCCCCGGTCCCCCCACCCCCAAACAAGAAAGAAAGAAACAAACAAACAAACAGACAAGGAAGTATCCACTAATCACATTAATTAAAAAATAAATCTGATTTAAAACCAAGATATGGGATGAGATGCACTGTAAAATCAACTCCCCCTATGGAAATGTTACTTTTGCACCCAGTGGTGCTGCACTGTTTTAACAGGTACTGATGAGT
Organism: Hydrochoerus hydrochaeris; assembly: GCA_004027455.1. NCBI lineage: Eukaryota > Metazoa > Chordata > Mammalia > Rodentia > Hydrochaeridae > Hydrochoerus > Hydrochoerus hydrochaeris. Next base: position 14,529 of record PVLA01006960.1, read on the forward strand.
ATGAAGCTTGCCTCATGTCAGAGGTGAAGCAGAGTAAGCTAGATACAGGAATGAGAGAATAAAGAAATAGAAAAGTAAACAAACATTAGTTAGGTGTCTGAGATAGGCAATTACATAGAAAAATCCCCTCAAATTTCTTCTAAAAGATGTGAATGGGACAGAGTTGCCCAAAGCAGACCACCTTGCATCTGAATCCCATGCTGTCACAGAGGTCACAGAAAAGCATCTCCTCCAAAAACTTGCCATGCCTGAATGCAGCAAGGGCCCTGCTCTATTTAGGGAAGATCAGTGACTCGCATATCAAAGGAAATGATCCCACAAGGCAAAGGGCACTTGTAAGGGGCATCTGTTCTACTTTAATTGTAGATGAGTGCAGCTAGGCTTTTCATGGAGTTGAAATCTAAATTTAATACAAATGATGAGTTCAGATTTAGCTAGGCAAATAGATGTTAGAGCTATTGAGAGGTCCTTAACAAAGAAAGAAAGAAAGAAAGAAAGAAAGAAAGAAAGAAAGAAAGAAAGAAAGAGAAAAATAAATAGAAATAGAAAAAATAGGATTTTCAAAAGCCTAGGAACTTGAAAGAATATTCTTAGACAAACTAAAGGAAGATCCAAATGGTGGGAGTTTAGAATGGATGTCAGGATTTTCTTTGATAATATTGTCCAAGAAGTCCACTGTTAATCATCAAAATTTTCAGGTTTAATTCCAAAATTGCTTTATGATGTATATGTCATTGGAAATTTTCATAACTCAACCATTCATTCAACCACTACCAATTGTGCATGTCAGAGATGAAGTAGAGTAAGCTAGATACAGGAATGAGTGAATAAAGAAATAGAAAAGCAAATAAACATTAGTTAGGTGTCCGAGGTTCTATGTTTAAGGTCCTAGCCTTGCTGTTCTTGCTGTTCTTACTCTCTTGGAGCTTAGTCTCCATTTCACAAGTTTACCAATTCACTTATTACATATTTCCCCACATGTAATAAAATTCCAGTTCTGAGGATAGACAACTGTGCATCTTGTACATTATTTTCTCTTAGGTCTAGAACAGTGCTAGCAATATAAAAATATTTAATAAGTTAATTGAGTGAAAGTATGAGTTGATAAATACTTTTGCAAGAGAAGAAACAGGAAAAATGGACTTAGTTCATAACCTTCTTGTAAGGCATTTTTTGGACATTTTTTCATTTAAAGAAAGATAAAAACAAACAAAAAGAGGATAGAAATAGTATATAATTTCAAAGAAACAAAAAAGAAAAACAATAAGAAATCACTAGTTGATAATTACATATTTCCATCTTAGAAGTAGTTTTCAAGTTACAAAAGTAAAGCATACGAAGTGGACATTTAAACAGTGAGACTGCAACCAGTTCTGTTCACCTATCAGAAACTTAGTAATTTGATTATCACTCTTGCACACTTAAACATATATGCAGTTATATCCTTTAGAATACTTTCTTTTCCTCTCTTTTTGCAATAACTATATTCAATTCTTGTAAACTGTTTAGAAGTTCTATGCATGCATGAATCTATCCCCTCTGTATTAGAGGGAAGAACAAATCAAAACAAGACAACAAAGCAAATTCCTAGAAAAAACAAGAAATGAAAATGTCATATAGAACCACAATACTAGGTGATCTACAGTAGTTACAATGCTGTCTCTTGTTATTTTCAGTAGAACTGTCTATATCATCTGGCATAGTACAATTGGACAAAGCATTACATAGCACTATTAATAAAATCACAACATTGGAAGCATTATATAACTTCAAAAGCAGTTAATAGTCCAACCAGAGTGGGTATTCTGTTGAATCTTTTCACCTTCAGAATAGTTGCCTCTACTCTCAGACTTGATGCTGTCAAACATATCAGATTCAAATAAAAGCAGTCAAGACAAAACAGTGATCTAACAAACCAGATTTAAATAAGATCAGTCATAGTAGACAGTGTATGTAATACAGGGCTTCAGTTTAAATTAATAGGGAATTAAGGATATTGTATGTACTGCTATTTTTGGGGTGCTTTCAAATCTGGTACAAGTAGACAGACTAGAACAGAATAAAATCAAACTATTGCCAGTTTCCTCTGCCTCATCTCTGCTATGCTATTTTTCTGTCGTTGTTGTTTACTTTTCTCCTTCATTCCACTGTCTGCCCTATTCATTGAGGCCTTTCTGCCATTGTTTCTGGAATCCTGATGATTTTCTTCTCTCTCTCTAGAATGTCCTTTAGTATTTTTTGTAGGGTTGGATTGGTGGTCACAAACTCCCTAGTTCCTCTTTGTCATGGAAACATCTTGTTTCTCCATTAATTTTGAGCGATAGTTTTGAAGGGTACATCCATCTGGGTTGGAGGTTATTTTCTTTCAGGGCTTGGAATACTTTGCTCCAAGCTCTTCTTGATTTGATAGTTTGTGTCGAGAAGTCTATTATGATTTTGATGTGTTTTCCTTTATATGTGATCTGTTTCTTTTCTCTGACCGCTTTTAATATTCTGTTCTTGTGATGAATATCTGAGATCTTGATTATTATATGTCTGGGTGTAGATCTGTTTTGGTTGTAGCTGGCTGGAGTTCTGTATACCTCATATAACTGAATATCATTTCCTATACCTATGCTTGGGAAACTTTCCTTAATTATTTCTGTGAATAGCCTTTTTATATCTTTTATATTTGCCCCTGCTTCTTTGCTCATGTTTATTATTCTTAAGTTATAGGTCCTCTTATCCTCTTCTAGCCTTTGTATTGTTACTTCCTGGTTCCTTGTTATTTTTAAGAGATCTTTCCTTTCACGATAATACACTGCAAATCTATTTTCCAGTTTTGAAAGTTTATCTCTAGTTTCAGTCAAGAATTTTTGCCAGTTTTCAATGGAGTTAATTTCCTGGTATTCTCTTTGGATCTGTTTTATGTATTCTAGATTTTGTTTATATTCTTTATCAAAGGTTTCTCTTCTTTTTCTGGGTTCCTCCATTCTTCTATTTGTGTCTTCTTGAGAGGTGCTTAGTATTTCTTTTATTAATCTTCTTATATCTTGCTTCACCTGAGTTAGAATTTCAGATTTAAATTTGTCAGTGAGGTCACGGAGGTATTTCTTTATTTCCGTTGAGGCTGTGTCTGATATTGCATCTTTGCTGCCCTCGATCTCTTCTGTATTTGCCTCTCCTGGACTTATTTTCCCTGGATCAGAAGCTGGAGGCTTTTTGTTGTTTTTTGTCTTGTCATGTTTCTGGTTTCTTTCAGACAGGTGAATGGTGGAGGTCTCAGGTCCTTTCCATATTGCTTACAGTTTTTCTGAAGTGTACTGGCTAGGGGATTGCTGCTCTCTCCAGTTTGCTGTTGATCTGTGAGGTGCACAGAGGGGCAATGTGGGCCAGCCCCTCCCCTCTAAGCCTCAACCAGTGCCTTCAGCACGTTAGTTTGTGCCCTGCGGTTGTCGCAGGTTTGGGACAGTTTTGTCCCTAAATATTGAGTTCCCTACCAGGGGCGTGGCCCAGCCCAAGCAAATCCTGCCAGACCACTTTGGGCCAGGAGCAGCCAACTGAAGTCGCTACTGTTTCCTGTCCTGCCCAACTCCAATATGTTGTCAAGCCAGCCAGCCCTTTTATAAGACCCAGTTCCCAGCATTCACAAGTCAGTGCAGCAGTCTCGCGGGTTCCACTCCCTATTGCGGTGCCTCCTCTCGCTGAGGGTCTTGGGCTCACCAACCCCCCATCTCAGCAGGATCACGACCTCAGCGACTTCAGCTGGATCGTGAGTCACCCGACTCCAAGACGTGCCCAGTACAGCGCGGGACCAGGTCGATGGGAGCGCGTCCAGCTCCAGCTCTCCACCCAGTGCAGCATGGGATCAGCTTCGTTCTTTTTCCTCAGTTTTCTCCTGGGTTGTGAGAATCCCTCTTTTTCACCTGACCTTCTCCATGGTGTTAGATTATAGCGCCTGAGCTGTTTTTCTCAGAGAGGCTCCGGGAGTTCTCCCTGTAAACCATTTTTTGAAGAAAGAACTTTATTTTGTAGGTGACACAAAGCCACAAGATATTTTAATAAGAAACCTAATATCATTTGATTTTTGCTTAGTGAGTTCTTTCTGGCTAACTGGGGAAAATGGATTGATACAGGAAAGACTGATACAGGAAAGATTGATACAGGAAAGAAATGTGTTCTTTACCTTTCAAGACAACATCAGAAAACTCCACCCATGCCTTTGGACGTCTCCATCTCACTTCTGATTTCATACTACATCTCATCCCATCTTTGATTTAAAATACTATTTCCATATTGATAATTACAAATGTTTATCACTAGAGAGATAAGTTAAATTCAAGGTTCAACTCAGAGACTTCTCAAATTAACTTTTCCTTTTGTCTGGAATGTTCTATCCCAATAATTCCACAGTTTCTTCTCCCATCTGTTTCAAATTTTTATTCAATTTTCACTTTTCAATGAAACTTTCTCTTTCATTTCAAAATTGAACACTCTCATTTATTTATCTCTATGTATTTTCATTGCTTTTATTTTCATACATATGATATGATTTATATATTTATTATCTGGGTTTTCTTCACCTCACATTATAGTGTAACCTCCTCAGCATTAGAACAATTTTGTAACTATTTTATTTACTTACCTGTTACAGTGCCTAGAAGTATCACACACACATACCTATATGCATGACACTGATTTGGGTTTAGTAATAAATAATCTGCAACAGATGAAATAGCAAAAATATGAATGCAATGACTATAAATTACTGAGGATCATAGTGTGAGAAGAAAAAAGTCTCTAGGATGCAGGAATGATTATTGCATTTTATATAGGGTTTAGTGTGTTTCTTGGTGTGTCTATCTGTGCCTGTTCCTCACACAGCAAATAGCAAATGATATTAAATATTAAATATTTCTAACTGAATCACAACATCAAAAATGCTTCTACTATTTTTGAATTTCAGTTTGAAAGGAAATGAAGACAGAGTGACAGTTCACAGGTTTTAAGCATAACAGAATTTTAGGGGGCAAAAGTATATGTGCATAAATGTTCATATGCACATTTCTAAGCTAAATAAAGTTTAAAAATGAAGTTAAATTTATTCATGTTTTATACTTTTTATGTAGTTTTATATAGTGAGTAAGTACCAGAAAAACTAGGTTTTCAGTTTGTGACCATGTAGATTGGGGCAGGACCTTTCTATGTTTCAACTTCCTGATGTGTAAAGTTGAAATTGAGATATCACTAGCATTGTTTATTAAGGATTATGGCAAGAACTAAGTGAAATAATATCTGTAAAATCCTTAAATATCTTGTGTGTGGTGAGGATTAATTGATTACATTTAATAAATATCAATTATGTGCCTACTGATTATTTTGCACTGTCATTTTTGAATATACGGTGATACTAAGTGAGCATGATTCCAGAATTTTTTTATTAGTGTCATAATTAGAAGGCACTATGTTCTTATCAACTTTTGATTTGTATTCTTTGTTTCCACTTTGGCAACTGGATCCAGCTAAAGAAATTCAACTCAGGAAATCTGTTTTGCTACCCTGCTATGGAAATGAACTCAGTACAGGTTAAAGTATTTCTTGCATTCATTTGATTGAGGCTCATGCCACAGCAGAACACAGGCAGGGACCTTAGAATTTTCTAGTTGTTTCAATGATTCAGAGTCCCAGAAGAAAAGGGAACTATTAATAGGTAACACCTACAATTCCTTGAAGAATTCCCTTGTATTTTTTCCATCTTCTGATAGCAAAAAGAGAATAATATTCTAACCCTTAAGCAGACATTTTATTCATCTTTGGGCCAATAGATTTTGCAATAAAGATCTTCTAAATGGTGAAGAATTAGGGGGATACGAATTTCTGAGATTCTGTTGCATTACTACTAGTCTTGCTATGATGCAAGAAGTACCTAGTTTACTGCAATGAGGACTCAAAGTGGCTAAAACAAATTGATCAAAGACTTTCTGACAAGAAAATAAATCACCAGATTGTAAAACTCAGCACTCAAAGAGCTCAAGGTGATATATCTTCAAAACAATCCATTTATGACCTCCTAACTCTAACATAGCTTGTCTTGTCTTCTATCTCCTTCCTAGGAGAAAAACTTTGATAATGCATATATCTGACAGAACACTTACATCTGGAATTCATAAAAAGCTCTTACAATTCAGTGTAAAGTAAACAATCCAATTTAAAAAGAGAAACAAAGGATTTCAACAGACGGCACAACAGAAGATTTATGAATGGACCCTAAGCTTTTGGATGAGTACTGAACACCATTAGTTATCAGAAGAACTGTAAATTAAAACCACAATGAGATACATTACACACAATTAGAGTAGCTAAATTATAGTGATACTGAATAATAATTGCAATGATATCAAGTGAAGAGATGAGTAATACCAAGTGATAAATGATGATATCAAGTGAAAACAAAAATATGGAATACTCTAAACACATGAATTGCTGGTAAACATATGAGATGATACAATTGTTTTGAAATATACAATTTGACAGTTTCATGTAAAAGTAAACATTCATTTATCATGTAAATCAGTAGCTCAAATACTCCAATGCAACCATGTCTCTATATAAAGATTTTTATGAAAGTTTTCCAGCAGTTTTATTCATAATATCTTCAAAGTGAGAACAATTCAAATTTTGGCCAAAAATGAATGTATGAATAAATTATTACATGTTGACATAATGGAATGTTAAAGCATAATAAACATCTGATACATGAAACAACATGGGTACTTCTTATAAACATTATGGTGAATTAAATAAAACAGATACAAAAGATCTATGTCAGATTATTAAACTCTGAAAAACAACTCTACAGAAATCAGATCAGACATTGACTTGGAAAGAAGATTTGTGGCACATTGTTTGAGAAGGGACACAAAGAACATTTGTGAAGAAAGAAAGTGTTCCATATCACTGTATCAATAAAGTGTTTGAATTTTAAATGTAAATTATAAGGGAATGAATAAGATTTAACAATGAGCAAGTGAATTAGATAATATGGCATAAAGCAAAGAATAGAATAGAAACAGTGAAAAGTCTAATGCAGCGAAGCGTATACACTGAAATATAACACACTATTCATGATACACGCATTTTTACTTTTAGAAGAAATTACCTAATTGCATTTTGCAAAATGATTGCATCATCAGGAGTTCTGAGATTGGACAACAAGCAAGGGTTTTCCTCAGTGTCAAACTTTTAATAAGGACACAAAATATTCAACTGCCCACAAGGAGAGTATTCATTATGTACTGCAGACATATCTAATAAAAGACAAAAACAGCAATAAAAGAATATATATGATTTGTTGGTGAGAGTAGTAATTGAAAAGGAGTTTCTAAAGGAAGAGTTTTTTTTTTGTGTGTGTGTGTGTGTATGTGTGTATTAACTAAAAAATAAAATCCTATTATGTGATATTTGAAGCAATATAGATGAATGTAGAGGACATTATGTTAAGTAAGATAAGACCAATGTGGAAAGACATATACTGTAATATGTCACTTATATGTAGAATCTAAAAGAATTAAATCCACAAAACAAGAATAGAGTAGTGGTTTCTAGGGCTTGGAGAGATACCAGTCAAACTTTCAGTTGCAAGGTGATGGTGTTCTGGAGTGTAATGTACAGCATAGTGAATTTATTTGATAATGCTATGTTGTTTACTTGAGATTCATTGAGAGTGAATCTTGAGAATGCTCAATATACATACTCTAATTTGATCACTAAATGCAGTGATACATCTATTCATCAATTTGATTATGGTAATCATTTTAATGTACAAAACTTTAAATCATGTTGTATCCCTTGCACATATGCAAAAATTATTTGTCAATTATATCTAATTAAAACTAAAAAAATAAAATAAATACTTTAAAGTTGCTTTTCAAGAAGCTCTGATATATATTCCTTTTCTTTGATATAATTTGATTCTATATGCTTATTCTAAATTAGGATGAAAATAAACGGCCTAAACATTAGAAAAATCCTTTCAGACAATAACTGAGACATTCATGTTACATTCATATTACATTCCTGTTCTATACAGCATCTTCAGAAAACTGATAGTGTTAACTGGAATACTTTCCATGGTAAAGAGTTAATTCCCCAAAAGAAAATTTGCTTCATTCTACCTGTCAGGCATCTTTGCTGGATGTGGAGTTCAATATCGTAACATCCACTCATGACTCTTATTATTTTTTTGTGAAGAGCAGAGTCAGACCCTTTCAAAAGAAGACATCTTTTGATGGCAGAATTTTCCAAGTACTCTTCTTTAAAATACTCTTCTGGAAGATATTTGGCTTCTCAGAAATATCCATTCTATTCTTGAATGAGCAGTGAGACATCATTATAGCTTTTACATAGAAAAGACTCTGAAAGGTCTGGTAGTAACAGGACATTTTCAGGCTGTTGGATTTAATGTTTTGATGTTCCAAAATGTTTTTAGAACATTACTTAGTTTTTAATGTTCCAAAATTTTGCCTACACGTGGAACCACAGACCTATCACTTTTGTATTTAGCACAACATATTATGCACCTGTGAGAGTGTTTCTCTGGACAGCAAAGCGGGGGTATTGACTTGGAAAGTGACAATCGTGAAAGTATGCACTCTTTTGCAGGTTCAAGCCTTCATGACTATTTCTCAAAACATATGTATTAGGAGCATGGGAAATTGCTACATACATACATTCCTAGATCGACTCTGTCAAAATCCCTAGAGGAAAGACCAAGGAGATCTTTCAGTACATTAAAGTTTAAAAACTCATTTCACGCCTACATGAATCGAAGCGTGGTCTAGAACCCTGCAGTAGTCGCATCATCAGGAGCTCCTTAAGAATACAGGAAGTCAGGCTCCATTTAGACAGGTGGATCGGAATCTGTGCTTTAACAAAGTCACCAGGAAATCCGATAGACTTCAGAGTTTGAGAGTTGTCATCCTGAGAGATGCTAATCTCACCTTCAGGGAAGAAATTTTTTTCAAATTTTTAGCTCTTCATCTATTCTTGTCACTTCAATCATCTTAGATATATAAGTGACATCACTTAGACTAACGTGCCATTGATGTCACTTTAGGTTACCAGCTCCAAAACTTTGAAAATGCACATAGTTATGAAGATACAATGTGGTTGTTAGTACCACTTTTGTTTTATTGCTCATTTTAATTTTGAACAGATCATTTTCAAGAAATAAAGGCAAAATAATCCTACATTAACAATAACTGTAAGAGAAGTTGAAAATAACAGGCTGTGTGTTTCTTACTGTTGTAGGTGTATATGTATATTTTTCAATACTCACTTATTTTCCAAATATTCAACACAACTCTAAGGAGGCAGTATTATTGCTATGCTCAGTTATGTGAAAAAGGAAATAATTTTCATAGAATTGATTCCTGGAGATCATTTGTAGAAAAGCTAAATGATTTGAACTTTTTTCCTGGATGAGTAGATTAGAGTGCAATAGAGACTTCACTTTAAATAAAATCTCAACCATAAAACTTCCTTAAAAGAAAGGAAATTTGTTTTACACTTTAATTGATTTGAAAGAAGAAATTGCCATGCAGGTTCTGATTACCTTCAAATGAGATGCGGGCAATTGGCAACAATCATACCTATTACAAGCCATTTAAGAAAACTCAATTAAATTAGTAGCAATTCTAAACTATTCCATCTTGCATAAAGATTGCTTTCATTTTTATGTAAATTTAAATTCTGGCTACACAAATCCTAACTGTGTAATAGGAAATCAAGCTGGAATATTTTCATTTACCTTTGTGAAAATATCAAACCTGCAAAGCTCTGAGTGGTAGACATAAACTGAAAATACTTCTGGAAGAAAGTCTTGCAAAAAAAAGTCAGAGATTAGGTTCATTTTATTGGTTTAATGTGAGAGATAGGAAGAGTCTATGAAATAATGAAAAGGTGGCAGATTGAAGATCAACAAGACTTAAGAGTAGAAGAGAAGAAAACATGCTGGGCCAGGCATTTGGAGAATTTGCTTTTAATCCTGATTTTGACAGGAATTTATTGTGCAATCTTGAGAATGCCTCTTTTTTATTAGTTAGCTATTATTGTGTAATAAACAACTACAGATTTTCAAGAATTAAAGAAACATACATTCATTCCTAACTTAAAAAGTTCTGTATGCAGGTATTTTGGGGTAAAGCAGAGTCAGACAGACCTGACCTTGCTCAAATCTATGCTATGATTTTGAGTCTGGGACTGATCCATGTGTCACATATCCTTCTTGACTGTTACCTAACACACCTCTTACCCAGGGCCAAAGGAAGGAAAGTAAAATGACAACCTCATTACATAAGCTCCTAGCTTCATGTCCATCTGCCTAATAATAGGCCAAAGCAAACACAAAATCAAGACCAAACTCAACTGAAAGGGTGAGAAGTTTACTTTGCCATTTTAAGACTATCATATGCATATAATCAATAAATACAGCAACACTAGGCCCTATTCTTTAGCCACTGTGTCTGTAAACTGAGATTGGTGCACATCATGACTATGAACAGCACTTCCAACCACTAATGTCACTCTGTGATTATAGGAAAAACTTCATGAGATTATACAGTACTATGTATAAACTGTTATCCTAGAGGAGAGATTCAATCATGTTTCACTTAATCTGCTGAGAATTTACAAAACAAGTTTACTTAGTTGATAATATTTTAAATGGCATGCTTCATAAAAATATTATGACTCTCTTTAAAGGCCAATAACAAATACAGTACTTCCTTCTCATATACTTTTATTGTCCTACCTCCTGAGCACACTGTTTTGTATACTACTTGCCTGAAAGTTGCAAACAGCTTTTCCTTCCATTCCAGGATTTCAGGTTTGACTCTGGGTCTTCTCTCTGTAAACTTACGTGGCAAAAAAAAAAAAAAAAATCATTGAACATACACAGGTTGTGTTTTTCTCATCTACAGAGAGAGAAGGAGGATTCTTGTCTACTTTAGGGGGATGTCTTTAAGGACTTTCTTGATGTCCATTATGTAATTCTAAAAGGTTACATCAGATAGCATGAAAAGTGTTCTATTTCAAGAGATGACATAGAAAATCTTCAAATGAAGAAAGGCAATCGTGAGCAGTGTTTGCATTGTGGGTCTCAAAGGAGCCCAAGATGGAGAAATAGCAATTAAAGAAGAAGAGAAATCCTTGAGTTAGGCTAAATATCAGAAAGTGTTTCCTAATGGATATGGCTTTAATCTGGCATGCTTTCCCAGGAGGAATGGCATAAAGCTATTTGAAATAAGGCTAAGCACACATTTCAATAACCCACTGTAAACAAAATTCCTAAGTACACCAGGGCTATTGACTCAAGGATAGGTTGTTTCTTTCCCTTCATTTCATAAGTTAATTTATATTTCTGTTGAATAAAGTAATGAAAAAGATCAAATCCTAGGATGAGGGCTTGGAGACAGGCAAATTCATGCTATGCTCCCATGCATCTTTCAAGCCTATTAGTTTAATGCAGATGGCTGAGGTATCTCAGAAATGATGATTAATTTCCCAATGGTCATTTGAGTTAAATAAGCATATGAAAGGCATGAATGTAGATATATTGTTTTGCACATTGTCATTAATGCAGTTTCAGGCTGTCACCCAATTTGCTCTTGTAAAATTCAGAGTTTCTTGCTTTCCTTTTTTCTGCTACTCATCATTTTTTTTAGGTATTTTGAGATAATAGCACTTGTTATTCAATTATTTATGACAGAGTGTTTGCTGACAACTTGATATTCTATTTTTCTGCTCTTTGAAAAAAAGTGCAAAACAGGCAAAGCAAAATAACTGGTTTGGCTTTGGGATGGAGCAGAAAAACAAACAAACTAACAAACTAAAAATAAGCAAAACAGCACCTCCTCCAGCTTTCATCAGTCAAGATGCTAAGAGTGACCAAAAAGGCTTAGAAAAATGTTTTGAAATGCTACCTCCAATATATACTCTCCAAAAGGATTAACTTGACCACAGCATGTGAACTCTTGGAATTAGCTCATTGTCATAAAGGGCAAATTTGATTAGAGGCCACGCAAGAATATAAACTGATTACATTTATAATAATCTGTTACACAAATCTGTGCTGTGTTCAGTCTTTAAACAAACATTTACTGTGCATTCGAGTTATTCTCCTAAAAACTAAGAGGCTGACAAGGTTGTTTTCTACACATTTGGATTTCTCTTTTTTTGTTTGCAGTCTCCCTTTCCCTAAATTCAGTATCTCCTTTCACAATTGTGCGCTATCAGGTCCTCTCCTGACACTGGCTGAAGTCACTCAAAATGCATGTTAAAGATTAAACAAATTCTACCTTGAGGATCTAAAGCGGAATCTGATTAAATCAATGATGTGAATCACTAATGGGGATCCTAGCCATGATAACCTAGGTAAGGGAGTAGGAAGAGTCTGGAGAAGGTAAGCACTTAAAATTTCAAGTTTTGCAAAGTTTATTAAAAAAACAAGTTCAGAGACATATCTGTTAAAATGTTAAAGGTCTTGTTATTTAACAATTTCGTATCCCAGAATCTTTGTAGAGTTCCTAATGGGTCTGTAGCAGGCCTGGGTTTGTCTGGATGTCTGATTTGTAAGCTGAAAACTAACAATTATGTCGGTGGCATCAACCCATTGGTATGCAACCTGGGTGACCTAAAAGCGGAAAGAAGAAAGCCTTCTCTTTTGCTTCTGTGGAGGGACAGTAGTCTTTGCAAGGCCTTTGGTCTTCCCATGAAGACTCTTCAGCCTTGCAATGCAGGTCTCTCAGCTTCCTAACAAGGACTAGTGCTGGATTATACAGTGAACTCCAGGCCTTTGATCTTTGACTGAATCCTCTGTCTCTCCAGAACTCCAGTGGCCTTATTCCATTCTTCTACTCCTGATCTAAGTATTTCCTATATTCTTCTAGTGCACCCTAACTAATAGAGTCTTTAGAAGACATATTAAAGTACTATTTATATTAGCAAACATTTTTCATTACTACAGCCACCAATATAAAACTTCTGATTTAGTAATTATGTGAGTCCTTTATATTCTTAAATTCCAAATGTGTCTTTAGAAATTGATTGGTAGTATTTAACAAGTATAGCTTTTTAAAAGTATCTTTGAGGTACTGATAACGATGTCTATTATTTTATATATACTTGTTCTTATCCTTGCAATAACTATGCATGATAAGTATTTTCTCAGTTTTCTAAGTAAGTTGTATGTGTGAGTGTGTGTGTGTGAGTGTGTGTGTGTGTGTGTGTGTGTCTATCTCCCCATCATCTTATTGTGCCTGTGTGTTTTACTGGGGATTGAACTCAAGGTGTTAAAATTGAACTACACCCTCAACCCTTTTATTTTATTTTATTTTATTTTTATTTTATTTTGAGGCGGGCTCTAATTAAGTCACTAAATTACCTACTCTAGGTTTTATTGTGTTATTCCTGCTTCTATAGCCCAAAATGCTGAGATTATGGGCAAGGGGCACTATGCCTGGCATAAGTAAATGTTTTTGAAAATACTCATTCCGAGAGACAAGCTTTCCTTGTTATCAGTGTAATCTTGAAAGAATGTTTCAGCCACAGTGGGTTTCCAGAGAACTGGGCTTGGAAATTTCAATAGTTCCACAAATGAGCAAACCCAAAGACTTACTGAATGATTTCTGTGGCTCCTGTAGGTGAGCACACAGGAACAATGCCTGGGAAAAAGATTCAGAGGACCTCTTACTGGTTGACCAAGATGGACTAAATCTAGCCAAGCTTCTTCCTGACTCCAGACACTGACCTTCATTTTCTTCATCATTTTATATAGGACATGAGTAAGTATAAAATTTTCCTTGCCCCTTCGAGATGTAAATCTTTTTACAGGTATCTTTTTACCCAGAACAGTCTTTCTCAAAGATCTGGAACAATTGTTTTAAAATGAAAATATGACAGAAAATAGTACCCTCTCTTCTAATTTTCATGGAAGATTAGTAGCCTAACCTACATGAGATCCTTGCTCCAAGTTGTGACTACTACCAGTTACAAAGATAGGATAGAATTTATGACTTCTTATTTTTGGTAAGACCAACTAGCAATGACAGATGGCTCACAGCCTCCCTTTCCATTCCAGCTTGTAAAAATTCTCTGGTCCTTTATTTTAGGTGAATTCATTTCAGACTCAGTCTGGCTTGTCTTTCCTATTGCAATAACTAGAACAAAGTCTCCCTTGCTTGTTCAACATTGGGCAATTTTTGCTTCATGTGATCTGTTTCAGTTTGTAAGCTGACAGGCATCTGACTGAGGCATTTTGGAGATGTATCAAACAAAAAGACTTAAAGAGAATATATAGAAGAGGTCAGTTAACAAAAACACAACCAATCAATTAAACCAAAAACCATAATTAAAGCCAACTAAATCTGGTAGCTAAATAATAAAAGCATCATCCATTGTTTAGCACTTAGCATTTGCCTTACTTTGTTATCACTAAAACATAATACCTGACACCCACAGTTTATTTGGGTGTATTGTTTTTAGACATCCCAGTCTATAGTCAACTGGCTTCAAGGCAGGAAGGGCAAGATAGAAGGGCCTGGCAGAAGAAAGATGACCAAGTTATGATGGCCAGGAGAGAGAGAGAGAAGGGAGGAGCCAGAGAAGGAGAGATACCCTTCTAGGCCACACCTTCAGTGACCTTCTTTTAATCAGGCCCTATCTATTAATATCACATTTAGCTTCAGGGCTCCCATGATCCAATCACCTTCCAAAAGTGCCATCTTTGAATATATGAGAGTTTTGCAAGTCATTCTTGATTCAAACCATAGCAGTATTATTTAGGTATAGTATTCTTTCTTTATTTGTTGGGGGCATATTCTGAGACCTCCAGTGGATGCCTGAAACCATAGATAATTTCAAATCCTAGATACACATTTTTTTCTACACATGCTTCCCTATGATAAATTAAGTTTATAAATTGAACACGATGAGAGATTAAAAGCAATAAATAACAATAATTAATAACAAAATTGAGTAATAATAATACACTGCAATAAAGTTATGTGACTATGGTCTCTAATTTCTAAAATTTCTTATCACACACTGTGGGCATAACTTCTGCAGTTTAATGTAAGACAGCAAAACCAATATGAATTTCTTTTTCCTTCTTCACAATTTCATGGATGAAAAATTTATTCTCACTATAAATCTTAAAAACCTCAGCATATGATAGTTTTCTCCTAAATTGAGAACTTTCAATTTTCATTTCATGGAAGCACTATATGACTTTTCTTTGGAATATCTAAATTGGCAGCACATTACTCTGTGCTGTGAGACCACTATTGAGTAAGAGTTGCTTGAACACACGCAGTGCAATTCCACAACAGTCTGATAACAGAGCAGCAATTAAGAGACTAATGAGTGGACAATGTATACAGCCTGAACATGCTTCACACTGAGATAGTTTGTGTTCTTGGCAGGACAGAGCAGGACAATGTGAGACCTCATTATGCTACTCAGAATCATGCACAATTAAAAACCTATGAATTGTTTATCTTTGGAATTTCTTACTTAACATTGACTTTGAGTAACTAAAACTGTAGAAAGAAACACTTCAGAATGGAAGAAGCTGTTGTATTTTCACATTTTCTCTAATCCATGAATACCCAAAGATTCCTCTTTTAATACAAAACTTGTCTCTTTGCGAAGAGCAGGAAAACTAATTCAAATGGGCATAAGTGTAGAAATACTTTATTGTTTCAGTAATGAAAATGTTTAGTGAAATTTAGGGAAGTTCAGATCTAGAAGCTTAAAAATGTCTTTAGTGTTGGTTATTTGTTTTAGGTTCTCATTCGTTATTTCCTTTATTTTTCTGCTAGAGTCACAAAACATAGATAGGTGCCAAATTTGGGGTTATATCATGCCCTGTAAAAAATAATCCTTCCCTCTTATAGTTTCACCCAATGAGCCAGAATTGTCTTGCAATTAAACACTGTATTGCATAATTTTCTTCAAGCCCATCAGTGTGGTCTAAAGAATGCAAGTGTTTGAAATAGCCTGGCTTGACTGAGATAGCATCCTACTAACATTACAAATATTGAAAGTAAAAGAAAGAGGTATTCTAGAAGACATATAGACTGACAAGGAAGTAGAAGCTTACCCGCCTTACTGACTAATTTTCCTCACACATGTTTACAGTCAACTCTGTGGACAACATTCTCTGCATCCACTCTTAACATATAGCAGAGCTGGGCTGCTCCTTTGAAGTTGGTATGGTTTTCGCCTCCTATTTCAGTTAAGTATATCTCCCTCAAAACAACATCAGATTTCTCTTTTCATCTGCAGCCTCTGCTTTCAATCCCTATATGACTTATATTTGTCATGATTAAAAAATACAATGACTATTTAAGTCTTTAAAAATGCGTAACAGTTATAGACACATGGCATGAATCCCTTCAGAATGCTTCCTCTAGCTTAGAACACACATATTCTATCATTCCTGCCACATTCTGAAGCAAATATGAAGGTCTCCTTTCCTAGGTGTTTTCAGTTGTGTCACTGTGTGGCTGCCTGAGGGCCCTGAGTCAGCTTGCAACATTGATACTTCATGGTCATTTTGACATTAGAAAGAAAGAGACGGTCCACCGCATCAGAGCTGGTAAATAAGGTGAATGAGCACACACCACAGTGTTTTTCCACTAAATAGCACAAATTGCTTTTCCACTTTGTCCCAGCATTCACAAAATTTTGAACATACTTCATGAAGACACTCACCAAAGAGGACTACCAGCAGTGCGTCATAAAGTGACAAGAGTGACAGAGTAAGTGTGCTCAAAGTGGATGCAGCTTTTTGAGGCTATCAGTGGGAATGTGTCTCACATTTAGCCATTCATCACATATTTTGATCTGTATATTTGTAGGCAAGAGATGAATGCAGTTCACCAGGTTACCTAAAACCTACTTTTTGTGTCTTCTCTGTGTTTAACCATATACAATTCTACTCAAAATTGACTTATACTTTCAAAAGTTGCTCATTTTTTCCAAAACATAATAAATACAATTACAGTATGAGCTCACTGACAACTAAATCAGGTAACATCTATTTATTATTTACTATGTACTTGGCAGGACTTTATCTCTCTCCCTCTCCCTCTCTTCCTTTGTGAACTGTTTATGATACAAAACTGCCCATAATTTTCCTCTTGCTTGTTTTACTTTAGCTACATTGACTTTTGTGCTGTTTCCAGTCAGTCAGAATTTATTTCTAAATTAGGAGTTCATGTGACCCTCTGACTAGAATGTTTTTCCCAAGTGATTTACATGGCTGGTTTCTTCTTGTTATTCAGATTCCAGTTTAAGTACCAGATCCACAGAGTTAGAATTATTGACCAGTCAGTGTAAATCATACACAAAAATAATCCCATTTTTTTTCTTGGTACCTGGAATTGAACTCATGACCTTATGCTTGCCAGGCAGGCACTGTACCACTGAGCCATATCTCCGTCATTCCCATTTTCTTTTAACACTTCAGCCATTCTCCTTTTCCTGCTCCTCCTACTTCTACTTCTTCCTTCCTTTCTCCTTCCCTTATCCTCCTTCTCTTCATTTTTAAAATTCTAATTTCTCCTATTATTCTCTTTCATATCTTTTCTTCTCTTGTTTTACTTTCCCTTTGGAAAATGAATTAAATTTATAAGAGAAAGGACCATATCTGCTTTGCTTACTGCTGTATTTCCAGTACACTAGCACAGTCACCAATGCTTTAATGGCTTTATAGATGTGTCTGATTTCACCTCCAGAGCATACCAATAAAGTACATATTAGAAATTGTGCATATTTTATGCAGAAGAAAATCAATGCCTAAAAAGTTAGATGCTTTGGTCAAAGCCATGCAGCTAGTTTGTAGCAGAGCCAGTATTTGAACAGAGAAATTGTGTATTTCATACTCAGGTTTTCCCTATTTCTATGCACAGCCTCTGTGTGGAGTGTTCAGCATAGAGGGAACACAAAACGCAGGGTAGGGAGGCCTGTCACTCATGTGTGTACAGGCTGGAGACATCTAGAATAGAGCAGGCAATCAAAGATACAACTGTACAATTACAAGTTGGTAAGTAATGGGAAGTAAATTATAAAATTTTGTGAAGAACGCAAAGAAACATGATTTAATCTGTGGGAGAGGTAAGGAATTTTAAGATTTAAGGAGGAGGTTACAGCCTGGGGAAAGAGAGTGGGGAGAGACCATACAGCCAGATGGAATGATTCGGGCAAATGTGACTCATTTATGTGGTGCCAGACAGAGACAAGAATGGGAATCACAAGAGAGTGACCAGCTTCACTCTTGAGGTAATTTAGTTGATTATGTGAAAAAAAGAAAATTGGTGTTGGGAGGTGTATGAAGTATGATATGACTCTAAAAGGCATTTCAAATTTTTAAAGATCAAATGGGCCATAAATAGCTATGAAAATGGTGAAATAAAAATTAATTGCATTGATTTATATATGTATACTGGAATTTCTACCTGAAAACTGGAAGTACACCCTCTTCTGAGGACACATCAAACATTTGAAAATCAGTGATCATCTATTTTTTCTGGAAGCAGGATTCAAATCAATAAATTAAGAATCAGGAAAAGCATTTTTTACAATTCACATTCTTCATGATCAATTCTATAAAGATACAAATTAATAGCATCAGCATAAAACATTCAAATTACTTGGAAATTAGAATCCTAATAGCTAACATTTATTGAATGTTTACTACATACTTGTAGTGTACTGAGATTTTTGCTTTAATTAGCTCACTTAATCCTCACAAAATCTTTATTATCGCCATTTTACAGATGAAGAAGTTTAAGACAAGAGAAAGATTATATTAAATGTGTCCAGTTACACAGCTAGTAATTTATATACAGAGGGTTTAAAAGAAGCAGTCTAATTACTGTGTGTGTGTATGTATGTGTGTGTGTGTGTGTCTATAAAACTACCTTAATTTTTTTAAAGGAGAAATTGAAGTGCAGTAGAATTTAGAGAAGAGAATAATAATATAAAAAATGAGAAAAGCAAAAGAAATTAGGATAAAAATATACTGATAAGCTTTGAAGGTTTGTAATGATTACATGGAGGGTTATTGTGAAATTTGTTTATGTATACACTTAAAAGTTTCCAAGGTGCAAGTAAAAAATAAAAGATAAAAACAAAGATTAATTTAAAATAGCGCCTTGTAGCTCCAAAAAACATCAACAGGAACTTCTGTTTGTTGCTTATTGCTCTCTTTTTCATTTTAGAAATTTCTTTCCAAATTTCTTTGGTAAATAGCAGCCCTTTGTTAAATTTTTTTTGGCAAATTCATACATTATTTTATTTAATTCTAAGGCCAACATTATGCAATAGAAATTATTATTTCATTTTATAAATTTGGCAAAATGGTCTTAAAATATTTTAGTAACTTGCCCAAAGAACTCATTAAGGAAAGGAAATGACAAAATTGAGTCTGAATCTTTTTTTATTTTAATGCTCTTACTATATACATTATGCCACATTTATGTAATTATTTATGTATTGATAAACATTTTGATGAGAGCATTCTCTTCTATCTTGTCAAAATTCCTAATGGCTAACATGGCACTTGTCAGTGGAAGTTACTAGTTAAAATGACATATGTGAGCAAAAGAAATAAAGTTGGAAAAATAGTGTCTTTAAATCCACAGTATCAGTTGTATTTAATGTAGTTTCCATGATAAAGGACTAATTGACTTGCTTATGATGGATCAGTTTATTCAGATGAATTTTAAAATGCAGTCCAATTATTCCAAATGTTGTACAATTCTCTGGAAAGGATCTGTTTCTTTTATTGTCTGAGCCCACATGATGGAAACTAGGCTAGGCTTGCCACAGGTGAAGCTCTAAAATTCAAGTTTATGGGTTTTCTCATTTTACTGATGGCCCACATCATTCCAAAAAAGTTCTGATTCTACATCCATTTGTCCTCTCTAGTTTTGAGTCACTAGAAAATGTAACATAGAGTGGATCTTTGGTTTCATCTAAGTAACTGATAAAAACTTCTTTTAGAAAAAAAATTAATGATTAGCATTAGATTCACTCTAAGAAAAACTGAAAGTTAATAGTTCATACCCATATTACTCAAAACTAGAAAAAGACTGACTTTGTTTAATATAGTTGCTGATTTTTTTTGATAGAGTATGCTGACAAAATTCCCATCATCGGAAAGTTTAGGAAAGCAATTTAAAATTAAAGAATTCTTAAGGCATAGTTTGTTCATTGCGGATCTCATGGGTGCCTCATGGACAAGCTTTTCTGCATTGTACCCTCAGAACTCCAGTGGTAGATAAACCACTCAGGACCTCTTCTTTGTAATCCCATTCCACTTTCCTGTTGTGAAGTTCAGAAATAAAATTAAAACAAACAACTGGTATGATGTCTATATATAGTATCTTTTTTGCTAACATCACTATTTTGCATTGTTTCTTGTGCATTCTCAAACTTATTTCTTGGTTTGTGAGAGTAAGAAAAAAAATGATTGAACAAAATGGAAAACATTTTCACTTTTGACCCGCTCATACAATGTATTTGTGATTATTGTGAAGACAGACTAAAGACACTTTTTTCCTTAAACTTCAAAAATATATGCTTTTGGTATCTCCATTTTCCCTGTATGAACTGCCCAATCTACTTCATCTGATGCTAAATGTCATTGAAATATCTTCATTTTTCTTACTTTGACACATTTCACTCTTTTAAGATACATTCTGCAAATTTGTGCTTAAACTTTTGCTGTAATGTGAGGAGAGAACACTCTGGCCTTTAAAGTATGTATTAGCATTTAAGTGACTTCAAGATGTTTAACATACTAATTTAGTTCATTATTAATGTGAAGATTATACTATCAACTCAGTTATAGGTCTTTTATTAATTGACTAAAATATTAGAAAAATAGGTAACCATTTTCTAGCATATATCTTTTATTTATTTTGTAATAATTTTCGATTTCTGCAAGCTTATTAGTTTGACATCCAGTGTTATCATGCATAAAATCATAGTTCATCAAATAATGGCAAACTACATAGAATTTAGGAATAATAGCTTTTTGTTATTACTTCTAAGCTTCT
This sequence comes from Hydrochoerus hydrochaeris, assembly GCA_004027455.1. Classification (NCBI taxonomy): domain Eukaryota; kingdom Metazoa; phylum Chordata; class Mammalia; order Rodentia; family Hydrochaeridae; genus Hydrochoerus; species Hydrochoerus hydrochaeris. The sequence goes on from PVLA01006960.1 coordinate 35,633, forward strand.
CTAGATCAATTCTATGGCTTGTATCTAGGTGTCCTCCCAAAGCCTCATGTGGTCATAGGTGGTGCTTTCTGGATGTGGCTGAATCTAGGGTGTGTGATGCTGGGATTAAGGGTGCTCCACCCTTGTGGAATACTGCATAAGGGACAGAAAGAAGGTTTCTGCTGCTTGTTTTGCTGCAGCTACTTTGCTGCTTTGCTACCTGCTACCAGCTTTGCTTTACCAAGGACTCTTTCTCCTCTGTGAGGCCCCTCTGCCATGCCACCCTGCTTTAAAGCCAATTGACTGTGAATTGAAGCCACTACAAAGCACAAGCAGAGGTAAACCTTTCCTTTAACTTTAGGTGTTGGGTATTTTATCTCAACAACTAGAAAAGTAACTAAAACAATATTATTGAAATAAACTGAATCGCCTCAAAAAGAATAAAAAGTATTTTCATATCCATATACATATGTGTGAATATTCCTTTAAATACATCTGAAAGAATAAACTCAGATCTGTGAGGTATTCAATGAGAGATTTGCTTTCTAAAATATTAACTTTTATATTTTAATTTTTACCATGAGCACATATTAATTTGTACTCAGAAAATAAAATCTATATATAAAAAAGAAAATGATACTGACTTTTGACCAGGGATTTAGCTGGGTGGCATAAGTGCCTGCCTGGCAAGTGTGAGGTCGTGAGTTCGATCCTTAGCACAAAAAAAAAAACCCTGTAAAACAAAAGGTAGACTTTTTCTGTTTTAGGTAAAGTGTAGTTTTTTTGATTACTCATGAATAACATCATTTTCTACCATATTTTAACATTCTGTTGATAATTTTGCAGTGTTGATATTACAGAAATGATTTGCTCCTATGAAAACAAAAGTATTACAATAGTAATGTCAATGAAAATCAATAATGATAATAATCCATTGAACTATTACTATCAGTTAAGCCTTCTATAAATTTTCGCATTCAATCCTAAGTGTATTATTTTAGGAAAAGCATTATTGTCCATATTTTACAATAAGGCACAGCTGAAATCCAAACCTCATTCTTTTAGATCGCAAACATGCTCATCACTTTGCCCTTCACAAAATCCATAATCAATTTAACAAGCACCAAATTAAGGACAGTTCTGCCCAATTCAAACCCATAAATTTCTTGCTCGTCATTTATATAAATTCAGTTAAGCTGCCAAACATGAGAATGAATACATCATTTAATAGGGTCAGAGATGAATAACTATTTCTTTTAGAACTGCAGGCTCCATGTTTGTTTTCTTGATAAAAATGATGATGGTGAAGAGCATTATATATAACCAAGAAATTCCATTCTTTCCAGAGGCCTGGGGATGCTGCTTGAACTCCACTGTTTATTCTCAGGCCAAACACATTTGATTTTCAGTCTCTTTGGGAGAAAGCTTTACATTATGTGAGAAGTGTTCTGGGAGTCTGCATCATTTCTGTAACTGGCAGGGGATCTCTAAAGAATTCTCATTTTCAGCAGGTTGGTTAATATGGGATTTCTCGTTAACTGCATTTCCATTCTGGAACATTTCTATGAAAGATGTTAGGAAACTAAGAAGGCATAAGTTTAATCAGAATGCATGATGCATCTCAGGTACTTTACTCAGCTCTGAAATGCAGGGAAATGTGGATGAATAACAGCCAACAACTTTAGAATAGAGCTGCTCCATATCAGTATAATTTAATCCTGATATTACTGCAGAACATCTTCTTTGTCATTGATTATACTGCTTAGAGTTCAGGACCACCACATCTCAGAAGGAGGAAGGGAATCCTTTTTCAGTCATGGCAACATGAAACAGAGTTCAGAAATTTAGACATAAAGATAAAAATGGCTAAGGATTTGTTACAATGATAGATGTAATCTGACTGAGACCAATATTCATTAACCAATATATTGCTTATAATAAACAGAATATCTTTTCACAGGCTAACTCTACTTCTGAGACTGAACACAGAACAAAATAATCCCCTGAATCCTCCTTCTCTGAAAACCACCTTGTCTTTTCTTTCTGCTCTTCTGAATTTTATCAGTAGTGAGCAAGATGAGAAGTTTAGTTCCTGGGCTTGGTTGGTTTTTGATTTTTCTTTCTGAAATATTTAATATTTTTTGTTGGCAATTTAGTCTGTTATGAGAAGGCAGAGTCTACATCAACTAGAGTTTAGATCCAAAGTCAGATTTTCCCAGCTCTGTAACTCTCCTTTTGATATAGGTGAATGAAACTTGGTGGGAGACCTCCAAATGATATAAGGAATCAATCTCCCAACGTACTATGTCTGCGAGTTCATGTTCTCTAAAACTGAAGAATGAATTTTAGGAACAACAGAGGTGAAGAGTAAAATATATTTATTGAGAGAAAGAAAGCTTCTATCTGAAGAGAGACAGAAGGGGTCCGGAGCGGGCTTCCCAGGACTGTCTTTTTTTTTCCAAAGGATTTTTATAGAGTAAGACCATAGGTTCAAGGTGGGGGAAGACTGGGAACTCATAAGGCAGATGGGCATAAGGTGGGACATAACTGTAGTTAGCCAATAAGATCAATAGTTCAGGTAAAATGGATTACATTAGGGACAAATGGGAAAGCAAGTCATGAAGAGAGCGGGCATTCTTAGAGCTGTGACCTTTACCCTAGAGGGATGGGATAGTGGCTCCAGGGTGAGAGGGAACTAATTAGAATATCAGTCTAAAGATGTGGATTCATTTGTTTGATCCTTTGTCTTGAGGCCTGGCCCACAGCAGGAGGTGTCTGTCTCCCCCACAGCTTCCAGGTGCCGGCACTGGCTCCGCGGAGGACCCAGCCCTAACTCACTGCCTATAATATTTCTGACTAACTCAGCTGCCTATAACACTTTGACCATTTAGTTAACTATTTTCCAAGAATATGATGTGTTAAAAGTAGATGCTGGCTTAAGAAATTATTTAAATGGCTAGTTTAGAATCACATGCACGTGGAAAGTTTGTGAAATATCTGTTTATGAAAGTTCCATGTCTATGGCTTTATAACATTCATCATTTCCTTTAAATACTTTGGATTTTCTTGTTTGGGTCTCCCACATGAGGCATGTCATAATTGGTTCTATGAGGCCTTGATCATTCATAGTTCCAAAAATATCATAATGCTTTTTACTGAGAAAAAAAACAGGACAATTCTAAGAACTTTCCTACCTAAGACATTTATGCATCAATGGTTTCTGAAATGCAAGCAATAGTAACAAATAGCTTGACATGTAGGGCTTTGATTATAGAGACAGACTACTGTTGAACTTTTTTAGATTTATGCTCACTCTAATAGTTTTTATTTATTTATTTTTTTATTTAGAGAAAAAAGCAAAATGGAAAAAAAGGGAATGTATTATTTCTAATAGTTTTTAAGAAGGAAATTTTATATGTTTAAAGTTGTAAACTCAAGAGATAATTCTATAAATATAAGTATGTGCATTCTTTGAAATCTAACTCCACTTAGTAAAATATGTAATGTAAATTATGTAAGCTCTTGAATGTCAATAGGGTAGAATAATTGTGTGGACTCAAAGTTTAATGCTAAAACAGAAAATAAGCATTTGAACTGTTATGTTTGTATTTGGCTTTTTGAATAGTCACCAGATTAATTGTGCTATCAAAAAATAGCACAGGAGTACAAAAGCAACTTGACTTGGGTTCAAAGTATAAAACCTATCTTGAATTGCAATGTTTAAGAATGTCAGTTATTACCCAGTGGGAAGGACATGAGCTCTATGATTTTGACCTGTTGCTTGACTAATTGTCTAAGTTTAAGAAACAGTGCATATTAAGTTGAAAAGTGTTTCTGGTCTGCAGCTCATGTCTTAAATAGCACAAACAACTGAGGAAATGATTTTTATAGTGTTTGAAAATTATCCAACAAAGAAATTGCTAAAGTCATTCATAGCTATGTAAGGTTCAAACTTGTGCCGCTAATTTTTCTTGTATGTCTGCTTATTTCTTGTTGATAGAAATGAAAGTATCAACTCATATTCATCCCTGAACTATAATGAAAGATCCTTTGATACACAGCACATTCTTCACCTCAAGTGAGAAAGTTCTTGTGACTCAGTTCTGTTGACCTTGCGCCTCAGAATCAGTGTCAGGGCTGGATTCAGGAATCAGCAACAGTGGAATGCATAGTGTAAGCTATAGCACATTGCTGCTAGCATAGAGTTTGGAAAATAGATTTTAAATGCCTTTCTATATTTTGTAAATTTTATATGATAAATATGGAACAGTTTTGGTTCAAAGTATGTTTTGATTTTTAAAGAAATAAGATTAAACTTGAATGACATGAGTACAGCTGGAAAAACTGAGGTGTGACCATGGAAAAGGGCTGTGTATATGTGTGTGTATGTTATTGGAAATATGAAAAAGGGAGGAGACATGGGTCTATGCACAGGTATTCAGCATTGTATTTTTGAGAGCACTATCAGTCTTTTCCTGAACCTGGACAATAATCCATTTAAGTGTGCAAAAATTTATTTTTTTTCCAACTCAGAGGCTTGTTTATTTCTGAAGGCAAGAACTGGCTTTGATGATAGAAGCTCTTTTAATTCTAGACAACCCTGATCAATAAACAAGTAACTATTTGTCTCTATCATGTAGCCTTTTAAACAAGTGAAAAGTAAGGCATCCAGAGGAAGGTAAGGTCACCAATGGTCAGTCTTAATTGAAAATTGTTTCCTATTTAGATTATTTATGTAAAAGTATTGACTACTCCAGTTGGACATGGGGAAATAAGGAAAGTAACACTTTGATGAACTGCCAGTTGAAAGTAACTAAGTACCTTCTTTTAAATCTTAACACTTTCTAGGATTAAAATTTTCAGTTTCTAGCCGCCAGCCAACGGGTTATTTTATACTTTTAGTTTTTAGTACCAGGAACACACTCTCTAAAACCTTTGCAGTTCCTGAGGTCTGACTGGTTGCCTGACCTAGCAGTGAAAAGGACCACGTGAATTCACTTCTGTTAGTCTTGAAAGATTTGCAGTGGAGAAGGCTTTTCAGGCAAAATTGGTTGTGTTTAGGGTCATATGGCCACAGACTAGAGGAAGCTTTGCAAATAAGACCATTTTTAGATGAAAATTATAGAAGAGGTTCTTCCCATGTTACTCACAAGATCCACTTTTTCTGTATCTTTTATGTCTGCTTCCTTTTACACTGTAAATGAGTTTATGCATTCAGCAGCAACACGTTCAGTACCTACTCTATGCCAGGCATACACTTCCTTAGTGGTTGTAATTACTCATTGTTCTCTTTTTAAAACCTTTAAACTAAGTGTCTTGGTTATTTCCCTCCTTGCTGGGACACAATATCTGACACCAACCAGTTAAAGCAGGAGGAGTTTATTTTAGTTCACAGTTTGTAGAGGTTTCAGTCCCTAGTTGGTTGGCTGCAAGGCAGGGCAGCATGGCAGAGGGGCATAGCAGAAGAACAGAGAATAATCAAAGGTGACACAAGGGAGACATACCCTTCCAGGCTGTGCCTACAGTGACCCCTCCTTACCTCTTAATGTCACTTTTAGCTATAAGCTCTTAAGTGGATTATTCCTGGCTTATGAAGCCTTGATCACTCATAGCTCCAAAAACATCACAATATTTTTTTACTGGAAAAACAGGACAATTCTAAGTATTTTCCTGCCTAAGACATTTGTACATTGATGATTTCTGAAATGCAAGCAGCAGTAATAAGAACCACCGATTGAATAATCCACTGATGAGCACCATGTACCCATGGTCCAATCTCCTTCCTGAAGCCCCACATATGAGCATATGAAACTTTGTGGCTACATCTAGATATAAACCATAACACTAGGTAGATCTTAATAAAATATGTCTTAAAATACTATTATTTCTCTAACTTTTGAGCTAAGCTGGACTGTTCTCAGTAGGGAACTTTCACGTGTTTGTGGGCAGATAGGAGCTGGGATTAAGGCATCAGAGAAATTCAAGGTGGCTTCTTCACTTGCTGACCTATTGCCCACTGTGCGTTGTTCTCTTTGTTTCTCACCACATGCTCTCACATCTTTTACAGCGTCTCTGAATGGTTTCATCTTCTGATAGCATCTGGATATTAGGATCCACACTTTCAGCACGGTGTTTGATTTCCAAGAGAAAACAGAAACTGTGGGCCAGTTGAAATCTATACCCAGAACAAGCAGTGTCACTTTGGCTATATTCTGTTGTTCAGTCAACCTGCCTGCTCAGATTGAAGGGTATCAAGTGGCAGACTCAGTCTCTTGGTAGGGAAATGACAAGTCCACATTACAAGAAGAGGATAGTTATGGGAGTTTATTGTGGCCATATTTGGAAAATCAAGTCACATTTGGTAACTCAGGCATAGAAAACAGTAGGGCTATTATCTGTCCATGTTCCAGATTGGTTTTTCCAAATTTATAAAATCATAGGGAATAGAGTATTTTTTCCTATCTCTACTATCACCTTAATGCTTTTCTTCCATGAAATCAAAATGGATCAAAGATCTATTAAAGCAGACACACTAAATCTGCTAGAAGATATAATAGGTAGAACTCTTGAAGACATTGGTATAAGTAAAGACTTTATGAATAAAACCCCAACTGCACAGAAACTATCACAAAGTATCAACAAGTGAGATCTTATCTTATTAAAAATACTTTTACACAGCAAGAGAAACCACCAACAGGATGAAGAGACAACCCACTGTGTGTGAAAAAAATTTGCCAGCTGTTACTCTAAGGACAAATATGTAGAATACATAAAGAGTTCAAAAATATCAAATACCAGACTTAATTTAAAAGTGAGTGTCTGTAGTGAATAAAGATGTGTCAGATGAAGAAGAACAAATACCAAATATATGAAAAAATATTCAGCATCACTGGTCATTCAAGAGATACAAATTAAAACAACACTGAGATTTCATCTCATTCCAGAAAGAATGGCTATTATCAAGAAATCAACAAATAACACATTCTGGCAGGATTTGGGGGAAGAGGAAATCTTTTCTTCTGTTGGTGGGAGTGTAGACTGGTACAACAACTGTGGAAATCAGTGCAGAGATTCCTCAAAATCTAGAGATAGAGGTTCCATTCAATCCAATAAATAAATCTTTGATTTAGCCAAGATGCCATCAACTGATGAATACATTAAGAAGATATGTAGTTTTTTAATACATGATGAGTATTATTCAGTCCTAAAGAAGGATAAATGAGAAATTTCTAGGGAGGTGCACACACCTTGAGACCATAGTCAGAAGTGAAATAAATCAGACACCCATGTGTAAATATATCATTGTTTCTCTGGTATGAGAAAACCAAGGTGTAAATAAGGGTCAACATGTATAATAGATATTGTGAAATACGAAGAAAATATCAAAATGGGAAGGGAAGTTTAGAAGAGGGAGGAGAAAAGGAAGAAAGGGAAAAGAAAAAAACACTGAAAAAGGGAAAATAGAAACAAGGCTTTGTTAAATGAGGGAAAGAAGGGTTGAAGGGAGGGTAAGGGAATGGGAAAAAAGAATCAAGATATGTGATATGTAGGTACAAATTCCCTACAATGAATGTGATCATTATGTATAACTAAAATGTACCAAAAAATGTAATTAAAATGTAATTCCTATAGAATATAGCCTTTCCATTTTAGTAATATCATTGCATTTAGATAATGTCAGTATGTGTTATTTTTACTAAAAATTAATGTCTTTCTTGTTTTTTACAAATATTGAAGGTTAAGATAGAACAGAAGAAATGCTACAGAAATAATCTAGCCATGTTAATGTACCAATACCTGCACCTGGTAGTGCTGGCTATATGAATGCTAAGAAGCATCATTAGTTTTTATTTGTTGATGGCTCTGGTACATTTTAGCAACTAGAGATACACTGGTAGAAAGAATAATACTGTTTCTAATATGGTGCAAGTTGTGTCCCCGAACATTTGTTTTATAAAGTCCTAATTTCTTGTACATCATGCAGTGACCTTATTTGGAAACTTAATTACTGTACATGTGATTAGTTAAGATGAGATCATTATGTCTGCACCTTATCCCCATATGACTGGTGTCCTTGAAAAAGGGTAAAATTCGACTAAGACAAACATTAATACAGAGGTTATATAAAGAGACATAGAAAGAATATAGCCTTGTACAAGCCAAAGAAACCACCTTGCCAGCATCTTGATTTCAGACTTCTAGCCCTTGGATCTGAGAGATAACAAATAGCTACTCATAGTGTAAACTAATCATAGCCTAAGTAGCTGCTTCTGGTAACCCTAGCAAGCTACTATAGTCCCCATTGTCATAGAATTAATGAGCCAGATATAAATGAAACAATTCCAAAATAACGTTTGTATAATTATAAAAGTGAGCTAAGCAGTATTAAAGAAAGGAAATTCTTTGATAGCAGAGGTCATAAAACTCTTTCCTCAGTTAGCAGGTCAGAGAAAGTTTCCATAAGGGATTGGTCTTCGAGAGATGAAGAGTGGAGAGAAGGAAATATGTACAGGTATGGTGATGGTTGTGTCTACAGGGGCATCATAGTCACAACTTGGGTAAAGGACTCTGAGCAGAGAAAGTATGGTACAGTGAAGAAACCAAAGGGAAGGCTGTGTGGTTTTTAGTACAGAGAAGACTACTGAGCCTAATGCAAAACACGGCTTCTAAAGTGGGCAGAAAAGCACACTTCTCTATAGAGCTCTTTAAAGACATCTTTCAGTACTGTAACTCACTGAAAATTTCTTAAAGGGTTTTAAATTAGTAATAGTATGGGCATGTTTGAGTTTAAAAATAAAACTCCTTCTGCCTTTGAAAAACAAGTTGAAAGGTTTGAAAATGGGAGACAGAGCTGATTTCATGGAGACAAGCCAGGAGTTTCATGTAGAGAAGAGTGCACACTAGCTAAATCCACAAAAGAGCGATACATTTGAAACATACTTGGTGATGGCAAATGATGAAGCTTAATACTCTCTAATTAGAGATTATAGATGAACATGGCCATTTCTTTCTACTTCCCTAGGGGAAATACGAATACCAACTTTGAGGTAGCAACTCATGGATTTTATACTGCTTCTGCTTTGTGAGCTTGGGAAAACTTCCAGTTGAGAAATCAAGTAGGTAGGTGGACACACACGGCACTCAAACTGAGCTATGGGTTAAAGATTAGATTTAAGGTATATTATTAGTTGGAACTTAGTGTGTAGTTGAGTGAGTGTGCAAATTAGGGAAAGAAATGTGCCTGAAAATGAAACCTATTCACTACAGCAGTTATGCATCTTTTCTCTTATTTTGTTGTTATTTCATAAAGGAAGCACTAGAGTTTGTATCAAATTACTCCAGTCAGATTATTTCTTAAAAGACTGAGCCCTTTGGAATAAGCTGCACATCTTCATGTTACAGTATCACCTTAGGCAACTGTTAATCATATATGCTTTTATCAAAAAGAAACCTAGCAATTTCAGTTTGGTTTTCCCATCAGAAAAAAACTTTTCATGAATAGTTTGGAAAGAAATAAAGAATTGATTTTGTCTTTTCATAACCTAAAAAAATAGGTCTCTTTAAAAACAACTCACTGCCTACAGGGAGAAAGAGGCCTTATCTGATTATAATGATGATTGGATTTTTTGTGTACTTGCTGACATTTGGTACAGGCTCTATCTTTGAATCAATTCATTTCTAGCAGCACCACAGCATTACTGGTGTTTATTCTCCCTGCTAAAATAGAAGCACACATACGTGTGCTGTTTACTTCTTAAAGGAAACCCACTGGGAGGGTGTCATTCTATTGGTACTTGAACAGTGGTAAATGATGACTTTGCTATTATAGAAAGAAAATATAAGCCTTTTTACTTCACTGTACCAGGAGAAATGTTCTTATCAACCTTTTTGATATCTGCAGCTACTAATTCTAGTATTGAGACAGGCGTAGCTATAACAAAACAGGTCTAGAAAACACTGTCAACAGAACAGGAAATGATAGTCTGTCATTGGCATAAATTGGTCAGACCATAAGGTGAAATACATGCTTCAAGTTAGGATGCCACTTTAATGACTTTCAAATAGGTTTTAATAATGATATTCAGAGTGTGAGGAAGTCCTCATTTTCTTTAATTACACTTGGCTCTAGTAATTTAATAATGTTATTGTACATTAAAGTTTTACATAAAATTTCTATGAGCAGTTTTTCCTCTAAAGCTTGAAGTCTGTGAAATTCTTCATAAATTTATGAGAATATTGATACTAATCCTTATTTGACTATCAAAAGCCAAAACAGAAACAATTACCTTTGCAAACATAGAACATAGCTTAAATATGGCAAATTCCATCTGTGTGATGCAACAACATACACAATTAAAATTATAATGTAGTAAGCATAATGAATTAGAAATAGTTAACATGTAAGATACCTACAAATAAACATATGGAGCATTCCTTTTGAAAATAACTACAGAAAAAGCTTGAAATTTTATGCAGCAACCTTTTCTTTTCTTTCTTCTATATTTCCTTCCTTTCTTTCTTTTTTGACAAATAAAATATATCTTTATGGTGTACAACATGATGTGTTGATACATTTATGCATTGCTGATAACTAAATTAATATATCCATTATTTTATGAACTTTTTTTTTCTAGGGAAAAACATCCAAATTCTCTTTGAATTTCCAAGTATACAGCACATTTTATTAAGTACAGTCACCATGTTGTTCAATACATTTTCTGAACTTTATGCTCTCGTCTAAATGAAATTTCTAATATTGCAATTAACATGTATCCAGTTACACTTTCCTTGGCCCTGGTAATCACCACCCCACCCTCTGCTTCTGTGAGTTAAGCTTTTTAGATTTCACATGCATAACTTAGATCATGCAGTATTTGTTTTTGTGTATCTTCCTTATTTTCCTTAACATAATGGAATCCTTTCTTTCATGTTATGGGAAATACTAAGATTCATTCTTTTACAGGGCTAAGTAATATTCCACTGTGTAGCTATAACACACTTTCTTCATTCATTTGTCCATCAACTGACACATACTAGGTATGTATATATTAGTTATTGTGACTAGTGATGCAGTGAGTATGGAGGTAAAGATGCCTCCGTGACAAGTTTATTTCATTCCCTTTCAATGTATACCTAGAAATGGGGTTTTTGGGTCATATATTAGTTCTATTTAATTTTTGAGGAGAACTTCCATAATGGGTTTATAACAGCTGTGATAATTAACATTCTCACTGTCAGTACACAAGAGCTTCCTTTCCCCTCCACACCAACAGCTTTTTATCTCTACTGTCCCAGCTGTCCCAACCATGAGGTGCCTTCTCATTGTGGTTTTAACTCTGTGTGCTCAAAATTATTAACTACATAAGTCTGAGTGTGAAGTAGAGAGGATAACTATTTACATATATAAATAAAAATATATTTTTATTTATATATGTAAAATATTAAATGTACACACAGGACAAATTGTCTCTCAAAGTATTACTGTTATCACTTGTGGAATATTTAAAAATATAGGACCGATGATAAGCATTGTAATGATAATAGGAGTTAACATTTATTAATTAGAGTACAGCAGAATGCTGTGCTACTCAAACACACATATACATGCACACGTACACAGTTATGCAGAATTCTCACAGTTGTTCAGTGATCTCTTGACATTTTGAAAATTTTAGAATTGTTTGGGATTTAGTATTTGTTTTACAGCAGAATTCAGATGAGGACCCAACCCGTCACTTCCCTAAACACTGTACGTAGTAATAAACATGGAGATGTGATACATCCACTTACTATGAGGCTTTGTGCTATTAATTCTGTGGGATTTTTTTTGTTTAATCTGGGGTATTATGAATATCTTTCTTCTTTTAGGAATTTTCCTAAGTTTGATTCCACTGAGAACATTGATATTATTCAAGTAAACTAAGTGTTAGTTTTAGACAAGTTAAAGTAAAGTTAGGTTTCATGTTTTTAAAATATTCTACTTTTTCCCAAACTCTCATTACTGCACAGTACTAGCAACTCTACTCTCATGATGACGATGGTGATGGTGACGATGGTGATGATGATGATGGTGATGCAAAGGGGAAAGCACTTATTGGTGGTTTGTATGATACAGATGTTTATATAATTGGTTTATATTATTTATGTACTTATATGGACTAACATAATTACATCACTTAATCTTATGGTAACACTTTAAAATTAGCAATTTATTCTCATCATACAAATTTAAAAAAAACCCTAAAATATAACCACTGCACAACTTGCTTCAGTTTGCACAACTAGCAAGTGCCACACTGGATTCAAATCTTGGTCTTCCTCAAGACCGAGGTGTCACTTTGTCCTGTGGATTGTCCCCATCTAGAGTTTTCGGAGACAGAAACTTCCGACAGTGATATCACTTCTAACACTGGCATCGTTGCTGGTACCGCCATCCGCTAGAATATGATGTTCAGGTCCTGTTTCAGTAATCAGATACGGAACTGCAGCCAAGCTCCCTGATTGCCGCTCTCCATGCTTTTTAATGGCAACAGCTTAAAGAGAATCGAGGTGTGTGATTTGTGCTATCTAAAGTGTTCAGATGGCCTCAGAATCGTTCGGGATTCTCTGACATCCATCTCTACTTTCTTGGCAGAGCTGTCATTTCACACCTGAGTTTATTTCCACCATCTGTTCTCAGAATCTTTGCAATCAAGTTATTTTAGACAATTGATGATAAAGTGGCACTTGAGTCACCATTTTGGATGATGTGAAGCCCTTATTTATTTTATCTCCAGTAGCTTTTTTTTTAGTAACATTTTAGCTTATAAACTGCAACCTGAGTCAAGTATATTTTAGCTGAACTTGACAAGCTATCTTGACCCAAAGGCCTCTAAGCCAGACGGGAGTAAGTATGTAAAAATGCCTAAATTACTTAAACTTATTTCCTTTCAACAAGAAATATGAGTTGTCAAGAGTTTTCTGACTGACACTGGTCATTTTAAACCCTATTGGCAAGTTAGTTTTAGACAAGTTAAAGTAGAATTAGGTTTCATGTTTTAAAAATATCCTACTTTTTCCTGAACTCTTGTTACTGCACAGTACTAAAAATACTTAAAAATAAGTATTTTTAAATAATAGATAAATAATTTTAAGAATATCATACCTAGTCTCTCAAGTAAAAACTTTTTGTTATAGTTTTGGTAGGGCTGGAAGTGAATGAATAGAGAAACCAGCTTCAGCCATTGGAGGGGAAGAATTTAGTTTTTGTTTTTTGTTTTGTTTGGTACCAGAGATTGGACTCATGACCTCGTGTTAGCCAAGCAGGCACTTACACCACTGAGCTAAACCCCCAGCTTGGCCACTGGAAAAATATATTTTTATTTATATATGTAAAATATTAAATGTACACACAGGACAAATTGTCTCTCAAAGTATTACTGTTATCACTTGTGGAATATTTAAAAATATAGGATCGATGATAAGCATTGTAATGATAATAGGAGTTAACATTTATTAATTAGAGTACAGCAGAATGCTGTGCTACTCAAACACACATATACATGCACACGTACACAGTTATGCAGAATTCTCACAGTTGTTCAGTGAATTTCCATTTTACATGTACGATAATGAGGATATCTCAGACTGAATAAGGAACTTTGTCCAATATGGTTGGAGAAATCAAGGCTGTACGCAGGTTGGCTGTACATAGGTCTTTAGACGCCACAGTGCTGTTGTTATTATGTGTATTTTCTCTTTAGTAAGAAAAGTGTATACCAGAATGTTTGAAAATGTGGTGTAATATCTTCTTCATCAAAATCTTCTAAGATATTTGCTAAATCACAGTTCCTAGATTTTTTCGTGTCTTTTTATACTGTAGTTTTAGGCATGGCCCCCAAATATCTAGATCTTACTTTACTCCATGGATAATTTTTTCCAAATATAAATATTTGATAGTGACTATGACTGACAGGTGGACCTACATCTGAAAGTCATTCAGTGGAAAGAGAATACCATGAAATGCATGAATTCTGAGATCATTAACTACTCTGTTAATAGTTTGCTACGTGACTAGAAAAATAACTTTACTTTTCTGGGCCTTATCCCATTCATAAAGAAGTAATGGTAGAGCACATGTTTACATTTACTAATATCAACATTTTGGAAATATTTTAATTAGATTGCAAATATACAGACATATGAAGTTCTGTCAGTGTTTGCATTGCTAAGAATGTACAAGTCCTGCTCTCAGGGCCTATTTGCTACATTTAAAGGACTTTGAGTCTCTGGAAAACAGGCCAGCACTACAACCAGGAAAGGCTAACCTAAGAGAACATCAACTACCTTTTTCTTCACTTGTAGCACTCATAATTAAAGATAGGTGAATGAGTGCCGACCTCTCAAATGCGCTACATTTGAGACCTATAAGTACTTTTCTGGGACTGGCAGCATATTTTCATGGAAAACAAGCAATGTTTCCTGTTTCAGAAAGAAGAGGCATTTAGTACTGATAGCAATAGCTCCCTAATCTATTTTAGCTAAGAAATAATTGTCTCTAGTCTCTGTGAGAATTCCTGTAAATCCAGCATTATGCATTTGTCTGTGGCCCACACAACTCTACCAGCCTTTACAAAGAGAAGTAAGTATGTGCTCAGTGGCTGCTTTGTGTTTACAATTAACTGATCTGCCAGAAGAATCTAGCATCTGTATATGCAAACACATGTTTAGCAATACATCATGGAAGGCAGGGACACATTTCATTTTGTAGGATATTCTAGGAGCCTGTAGACAATGTAGCCTTTATTTTAATCTGTAGTGTCTTGTCCAGTGCTTCCCATACCAGCATATTTACTAAATGAGTCTTTTTGATATTTAAGCCTCAAAATAAACAGCTACTGAATATTCATGCCTGTTGAATGCAATCAGAGAAAAACTAGGAATAGAATCTCAAAGTGCATACTCCTACACCCCATCTGTAACCGTTAGGATTACAATGACACCAGTGAGACATGGAGTCACTCATTCAGCAAATACCTATCAAATGCAAATTTTGTACAAGGCACTGAAATAATCAATAAGTCTGAAGCTTGCTTAATTTTTAGAAAAATTGTCTGAATATAAAGAATAATATTAAAGTGTATTCACTCGACAAATATTTATTGAGATCATAATATGCATGGATATAACTCCAAAGTTTTAAGTAATACATTGTTTCCAACTTTAGCATATGTGTTGCTGAAGCAAGCAGTAAAATAACAAATTCTTAAAGAATGATCTTTACAAATTATGTTTTAGCTTGAGAAAGACAAAGTGGAAATGAATATAAAAGCATGCAGTGTGAAATACACCTGTGTAACCTCTATTGACTTCTCTGATATTATATGTATATATATATCACATATATGTGCGTGTTATATGTATATTTCTTATATATAAGCAAACATCTCTTATATATAGATGTATACACATATAGATTATATATGCACATATAAATGCATATACATATATACCTATCACATATGTATTAAATAAGTGAATAAAATATCAGTAAAATGAGCTTGATTTAACTAAGGACTTCGAGAAAGTCTAACCAAGAAGATAAAATAGAAATTTGATGGAGATGAGGAAATGAACCAAGGAGGTAACCATGATAAACGTATTCTAGTCAGAGGATGTTGTGATGCAATATATTTAAAGTAGGAGTGTCCAGTGAGTTAGAAGACTAGAAGAAAAACCAATCTGACTACAGTACAGGAAGTACATTCTAAGATAGCCAAAAGAAAGAGTAGGACATCAGATGATAGATGGGCTCATAAACCATAAAAAGTCCTTATCTTTGAGTGAAAGATAAGAGAGCCACTGAGTTGCATAAGATCATGAAAGAGAAAAAGCAGGAAGTCCATAGTTGAATTCAGATGGGTATTCACAAGGTAATGAATGATTACGCTTGGATCAGGGTGCTAGTGGTAAAGGTTGTGAAAAGTGAAAATTCAAAGTATACAGCATCGTATTGCTAATGCTAGTTACCACAGTGTACACAGATTTCCAGAAAGAATTTGCCTTACAACTTGTTTTAAACTCAGAACATCTTCTCACTTCCTGCTCTGCCCGTGGTACCCATCATTCTCTGTTTCGTTGAGTTCAATTGTCTTAGAATCCACATATAACTAAGCTCATACAGAATGTTTGTATCCCCACTTTATTTCACTTAGCACATGGCTTCCCAGGTTTTTTAATGTCACAAAAGGCAAGAGTTCTTTATTTTTATGGCTGAATAATGTTTAATTCATGCAACATAATATACTTTATTGATTCATCTGTTGATGGATACTTAGGTTGATTCTGTATTTTGGCTAATGTGAATAGTGCTGCAAGTACATAAAAACATAGATATTTCTTCAAGATATTTATTTCATTTCATTTGGATACACAGGAACAAGATTGCTGGGAAATATTAGTGTGGGTGTGTATGTGTGTGCATGTATGTGCCCATGTGTGTGTGTAAACTTCATACTGTTTTCCATGAAGACTTTACCAATTTACACTCCCAATAACACTATACCAGGTTTCCTCTTTCTTCATCATTTCCTCTACTTATTATCTTTTGCTTTGGATAGTAGTCATTCTAACAGGATATGTGGAGTGATTTAGATCTTTTGATCCTGGATAGGTATGTGTATTAGTCAGAGTTTTACTAGATATAACACAAGATATATAAATGTATAAGATACACAAATGTATAAGAAATAACACAAGATACACAAATGTATAAGAAATTACAGATTAGTTTACGATGGTCAGCCACAGAATTGGACAGAGAGTGTCTGCATGCCGGAAGCTGCAGATTCAATCCAAGGTGTAGAGTTCACTGAAGTGTCCAGTGCAAGTTCACACCAGGAGGCTGATGTGTCTGCAGTGGAAGGCCAAAAAGTCTATGCCAGAAGGCTGAAGGATCCAAGACAGGAGCCGAAGAGTCTGCCCTGGAAGCCAGGAGATGACATCCAAACTGAAGGTGAACACTGGTGCTCCTCCAGTCAAAAGGAACCTTGCACATCCTTCCATCTTCCCTTTTACACCATCCAGGTGATGAGCCACCCTAGGGTGGGTCTTCTACACCCTAAGGTGTAGAATTGCCAAGTCTGTTTAGCTAAGCTTCTAAATGTCTCATATTAGCACAATCAACTACTACAATAGGTAAATGTATATTTATATGGGCATAATATCCATAATATATAGATTATACTCAAATATAAGATTACAGTATCTCTGTAGTCAATTGACACATTGGCTATTATTTAATAACTTTTGTCTTTTGTAACAGTTTTTGACTTAAATTTTGTTTTGTTTTATGTAAATATTGATACACCTACTATCTCTAGCTTATAATTTGCCTATGATATCATTTTACATCCTTTCATTTACACCTATTTTTTTCAGATATAAAGAGAGTTTGATGTAGGTTATATATAGTTAAATTTATCATTTACAGTCCATTTTGCCATTGTATATCTGTGTATTTAGGTTTTAAACTATGTATTTACAAAGTAGTTGATAGGGAGGGATTTACTACTGCTTTTTTCTTATATTTATTTCTTCATTCTGTTCCTCACTTTCTGCCTTCCTTTGTATTTAATTGATTTTTGTACTAATATGCTTTGATTCTCTTTTTGTGTATCTTCTATAGCTATTTTCTGTTTTAGTTACTATGGTTTTACACATAATATTTTGTAATATGTATTTTAACTGATTTCAACAGGTTCAATCCTATACAAATCACTTATATTTTTACCTCTTCCCATTACATATGGCTTATGTTATTGAAAATACAATTTATAAATTTGAAAATATTTTTGTAGTTATTTTAAAGCCCTCTCTTAACTTCTTAGAATTAAAGTGATTTATTCATAATAATTACAATCTATACTCTGCATTCACTTATATATTTACTTTTACCAAAAAGTTTGTACTTTCCTAAGATATCATCATGCTCTTTCGTTTGCACAAATTTCAGAGGACTCCTTTTAACATTTCTTAACGTGAGTTTAACGATATATTCGGTTATAGTTTGAGTCTGGATATCCACTCAAAAACTTATGCAGTCATGGAGGTGGGCTTCTAGAGTTTGTGAGCAACTTGTGGCCCAGTGCTGGGATTATGAATGTGAGGGTTATAACCAAGAGGGTGTGGCCTACATACAATATAAGGGATAGAAAGAGTCTTCTCTCCATGCTCTTCACTTTTGTTGCTTGTGCTGTTTTCTGTCACCATGAACTTTTGTCCTCTGCCACATGCCACTTCTCCTTGGAGCCAGTTGATTATGGACTGAAACCTCCACAATTAAGAGCTCAATAAACCTTTCATTCTTTAACTTTGGGTGGTGAGCATTTTGTCCCAGCAAGGAGATAAAAGTAACTAAGATGCATTCCAGGTTTTTGTTTTCCTGGAAAAGTCTTTTTCTTGCCTTCAATTCTGAAGGACTATTTTTTCCACTACAGTGGACCCTTGACTTGCAAACTTAATTCATTCATGAAGGCTAGTGTTGTAACTCAAGTTGGTTGATTCAAGACTGTTTTTCCTACAAGAAATAATGAAAATACCCATAATGCATGTTAAAGCATTAACTAACCTTTTTTATAATTAAAAAAATTATTGTAGATTGTGCATAATTTACCAGAAAACAAATAACTTTCTGAGTATGTTCACCAAAAAGTTATGAAATGTGCATAGCTCACCAGAAACAGCAATTTTATACTGTACTCACCACTCATAGTGGCGTCTTTGGCTCACAGGAAGAGAGGATGAACTGGAAGGTGGCTGTTGTTTGGAAGGAGAAGCCCCTTTCATAAGAAGGTCAGGAATCTGGCTTTCTGCTGTCCTTTCCCACTTGGACCTGCTTGTGGCCCACGAGATCTCAACCTTTTCAGAACTAAAGACCGGTCTAAGGCTGTTTCTGTCTTTTCTTTAACACTGTTCTGTAGATGACATGACTTTGTCATTAGGCAAGTGAATGCAATGATTGGTTTTTTCCTTGTCTGGGTGGATCTTCTCTACAAACGTTTGTAGCTCAGTCCATTTTTTCCAGGATTTCCTTTATTTCGGAAGAGCATTGCTACACTGATTGTTGATACTTTGCCTCCTCCTCTTCAGGAAGCTCCTCAGCCACCACTCTCTGTTGCTCAGCCAGAAGTTGCTGAAGATCCTCTTAGACAACTCCTGTGAGTGCCCCTCCACCAGGTCCTCCACGTCTCCACTGTCTACTTGCAAGTCTGTGGACTCTGCTATGCTGACAATACCATCAACCAAGATCAGGCTCCTCTGCACAGCCTGCAAAATGTCTCACCTGTACAATTTTAGGCTGTACTTTCTTCCAAGAAGCTTTCAGTATCCTGTGACAGACACTACCCCAAGACTTCTCGATTAACCCCACACAGGAAAGCATGTTATAATGTTCCTTCCAGAACTCTTCAAGGGTTAACTTGTATCTGAGACCATCTGGAAGCACTTCAGGAATACTCCCTTGTTATATAACTTCTTAAAGTTAATTATAACCTGCTGATTCATAGACTGCAATAGAGGAGTTGTATTAGATGGGAGGAACTCAACCTAGAGATGTGGGAATCATTTAGCCAATTCTTCTTCCAAATCTCTTGGGTGAATAGGAACATTGTCCAAGATGAAGCGAGTCTTGAGTGATAAACCTTTGCTTGATAGTAGGACAGAAAGCCTCTCTGATTCACTCAAGAAAAAGTACTCTTGTTAGCCAGGCTTTTGTGTTACATCTCCACAAGATCCCCAGCCTGCTATTCATGACTTTATGTTTTCTGAACACTTAGGGGTCTCAAAGTGATAAACTGAAAAAGGCTTTATCTTGACATTACCACTTGCATTGGAACCTAGCAGTAAGGTTAGTCTATCCCTCTTAGGCTTGTGACCTGACATTTTCTTCTCTTCCTGGGTAATGTACATTCTACCAGGCATTTTGTTCCAGAAAAGGCCAGTTTCATCACTGCTGAAAACTTAATGAAAGCAAAAGCCATTTCTCTGTGTCATTATTTTGAAGTGATGTATGTAATTTTCAGCAGCCTTTTTTTCATTTTAAAGAGACAAAAAAAACAATAAAAATGATAGTTTCAAAACAAGATAATAGGAAATTAACAGTGGTTGACATATTGTGTATTATTATCTTCAAAGTAGTTGCTCAGATTTATAAAGTATAGGCATGTAAATTTGATCAAATGACACAAACAACATTTTATTGTATTATTATCTTCAAAGTAGTTGCTCAGATTTATAAAGTATAGGCATGTAAATTTGATCAAATGATACAACAATTCCTTTCTCTGAATTAATAAAAAATTAGTAGTATAATTATCTTAGCTATCCTCTCTCTATATATGTATTTTTCCCTTCCTTCTTTTATCCTTTCCCCATCTTAGTTTTTTTTTCCTTTTGAGCAGATTCTTTCCCTTTCACTATATCTATTGCATGCTTTGGATCTTATTTACTCTTCTAGTTTCTTACACTAGGGAGACAATACAATGCTTACACATGCAAATCTTATTTATTTCACTTATGAGTATGGTCTCAAGTTGCATCCATTTGCCTACAAAAGCCTCAAATGTATCCTTCTTTATAACCAAGTAATATTCTACTAAATAGAAATACCACATCTTTTTTAATCCATTCCTCCGTTGATGAGTGTTTGGGTTATTTCCAGGACTTAGCTATTAAAAATTGTGCTGCTATAAACATGGATGAACATATATTGCTGTGAACATATATACCCAGAAGTGAATTAGCTGGATTGAGTAAGATATGTAATCCTAGTTTGTTTGTTTGATTTTGAGGAATCTCCACACTGATTTCCCCAGTGGCTGTACCAGTATACACTCATACCAACAATGTAGAAGGGTACCTTTTCCCCACAGCACTGACAGCATTTTTTTTTTTTTTTGGTACCGGGGTTCGAACTCACGACCTTGGGCTTTCCAGGCAGGCACTTATGCCACTGAGCCAAATCCCCAGCTCCGCATTTGTTATTTTTTGATTTCCTGATTATAGCCATTCTTTCTGGAGTGAGATGAAATCTCAGTGTTGTTTTAATTCACATTTCTCAACTGACCAATGCCATTGCACATATTTGCATATGTTTATTTGCCATTTGTATTTCCTCCTCTGAGAAATGTATATTCATGTCAGATGCCCATGTTAGGATTGGGTGTTTGAATCTGGCCATCCTGAATGTTTTCATCCTTTATATAAATATATTCTAGTTAGAAGTCCTTTGTCTGAGAGACAGTTGGCTAAATTTTTTTCCCCATTCTATCAGTTGTCTTTTCACTATTGGTGATTTCTTTTGATATGAAAAAGCTTTTTTAGTAAGATAAGATCCCAGTTGTTGATTCTTTGAAGTATTTCTCCTGTAGTTTGGTTTTTGTTAGTGAACTCTCTGTCTACTCCTATGGATTCAGGTTTTCTACCTACTTTGCCTTCCAGTAGATTTAGTGTTTCTGTTTTAATACTTAGACACTAGATACATTTTGACTTTAGTTCAGTGCATGGTAATAGAAGTGGGGCTAATTTTAGTCATCAGCATGTGGAAAGCCAGTTTTTCCAGCACCATTTATTAAAGAGGCTATCTTTCTTCCAGTGAACATGTTTGGCCTCTTTGTTAAAGATAAGATGGTTGAGTGTGTTTATAGTTGTGTCTGTATCTTCTAATCTGTTCCACTAACTTCAAGTCTCTTTTCTTCTCCTTCTTCTTCTTCTTCTTCTTCTTCTTCTTCTTCTTCTTCTTCTTCTTCTTCTTCTTCTTCTTCTTCTTCTTCTTCTTCTTCTTCTTCTTCTTCTTCTTCTTGTCTATACCATTCAGCAGTCCTTTTATCAGCACTGGCTGCTTCACCATACCTAGTTATGCTATGAATCTAAGTTCTCACTTTACAATTTTGAAGCCACCCCTAATTGCCTTGAAATATTGCACCATTATCACTCATATGATGGATTATTCTTTATGATATCTGTAAATTGTGGACTGAGGGTATAACCTGCTATGTGCCTTTTGATTATCCACACTACTAATAGCTTTTCTATCTTGTAAAACATTGTTGATCATGACTTAATAATTTGAGTAACATCTTTAGCAACATTAGATTCCTCATATAATTTTTTTCTGTAAAATTGTGGAGATGTTAGATTTTGACATGTTATGCATATTAGCGAATTCAGCCACACAAATGTCACTTTCTTATTTCTCCACAATTTCCTTCTTTGATTGTGATTACTTTCTTTACCTTTCTTTTCTTCTTTTTCTAGCTTTTGGAGGTCATTTTGATAGCAGTAGTTGTATGATTATATAAAGCTCTGACCAAATTCACATCCACAGACATGTGCATGTGGCCTCAGACTGATGCTTACTTACCTACTCTTTCATACACATTTTGGCATCATGAGTTTCTGTTTATCATGCATACATGGGTGATATATGTGTCATCACTTATGACTTTGGTCATAAATTAAACCTAAAATTCTAGTCTTAACACGAGTTCTTCATCTGTGATGTTGGTCATAACTCAAGGGTCCACTCTATGCAGTTTTTATTAGTCAAATATTACCTTAGATCTTTGAATACTTTGTCCCATTCCTTTCTAACCTGAAGAACTCTGCTACAAAATCTCCTTATAGCTTTGTGTAGATTCCTTTGAATATGAAAATCACTTTTCACTAGATGCTATTAAATTTCTTTTTATCTTGGACATTTGGATGTTAGATTATAGCGTATCTTTGTGTAAGTTTTTTGATGGCTTGTCTTGTGCCTTTGGGCTTTCAGCATCTGAGTGTCCATTTTATTTTCCAGGGTTGGGAAATTTTCAGCCTTTCTTTCTTTGAATAAACTAACTGTCCTGTCTTTGTCCTCTTTTTGGATATCTATAATGAGTTGTCCTCATGATGGTATTCTGACATAGTAGCATGCCAACTTAATTTTGAAGGTCCCTTAAAATTCATGTACTATTTTCCAATCTTTTGAAATCCTGCCTCATGACTGATAACTTCTGGTGGAGTTCTGTTTTTAATGTTCTGGTTTGTTTTGTTTTTCAGATTTGCTGATTCTTCTACTCATGGATTACTCTAGTGAATTTTGCTGTTCTTTTATTGTGGTCTTCAATCTCATAAATTCTCTTTGGTATACTTTTATGTTTTTCTTTATTGAAATTCCCAATTTATTCTTATATTTTCTTACCAATTTCAGTGACAATCCTTGTAACAGTTATTTTGAATTTTATGTCAGATGAATTATGAATATTTGTTTCTTTGTGGGTGATTTTTAGCTTTTTTAGATCATGCTTTCCTGTTTCTTCATTGATCTGGGTTCTCTGTGCTGTTTATCAGAAAATATTCCTCTGTCTCAGTCTTCAAGGACTAGACTCACCAAATAGACAGACCACAGACTGTGACAGTGTCTCAAACCTTCATTCTATTTCAACTTCCTTTCCTTTTTATTAGCATATCTCAGGCATCTTTTCTGAGTCTTGTAAGCACTTCAAGTGAGAAGCCAGTTTCTCAGGGAGTACCCAGGAAATATGAATCATTGAACATTCTTTATTCTTTCCCTCTCTAGGAAAAAACAGGATATATTTTTTCTCCTATCCATTTGCCACTGAGTTGACAAGGACTACAGTGATTAGTAATATGTTAAATCAAATAATCATTTCACTATTGAGTTATAGGTGGTTAGGATATTCCAGGAACTGTTAGCGTTCTGACATATGCAGGACAAAAGCCACTGCTTTGGGAAGGCCCAGAAAATTAGGTCATTTGAGCATGGGATAATTCTTTCCATCCTTAGACATTGTCTGGTAGCTGCCATCCTTGCTCTGTGCTAGGCTATGATCTAAGACTCAGAACATCACCTTTATTTTCACCAGGTCACTAGTTACTTACAAATTTCTAAGTATCTCTTCCCCATTATTGTTCCAAGACTGATAGGAAAGCAATCAATCTGCTTGAGGGAAGCACCTGGAAAATTCAGAGTGTTGGCAACATTATCCAACTCTTTCCCCAGGGAGAAATGAGGCACTTATTTTTTGATTATATGATACTGTGCCAGGGTTAGAGATTTTGGTGAGAACCTATCTTAAATTTTTCAACTGGCTTCAAAGTGTTTGGGTTTCCATTCACTTGGAGATGCAGAAACTTTTAAAGTAGTTTCTGGGATTTTTAACAGAGAAAATTTGTGAATTATTGAACAACTGTACTTATAAAAGAAACGAGGACCCATGGCTTCCTGTGCTGCTATCTTGCTTGACTAGCAGTCAATACTTATTGAAAAGGTCTAATTCATTACTTAGAATTTCCAAAAATACTTAAGGGAACTATGATGTATTCAAGAAGCCATGCATGAAAAATGCTACAGTGGCAATATTGAAGCCAGGATTATTATACTTTTTTTCAGGCAGGGTCTCACTGAGTAGTCCAGGCTGGCCTTGAACTCACGGTAATTCTCCTGTCTCAGTCTCCTGCATGATGGGATTACAGGTGTGCACCACCACACTACCACACAATTGAATATTGCAATGATGTACATATCCTGGGAAGCCTAGAGAATATCAGGTTGCAACCTAAAACCTGTGAGATGTGGGAAAGAGATTAGTAGAGCAGTTTCACTGATTCAGTCCCAGGTATGCTAGATTATATCATGCTTTAACTGCAGGATATACTTTACAAAAATGCTTTTGTTATACCTAAGAAGGAGATAGTACTATTTTTTATCCATTTTATATCAGCTTCTCGGAATTCATATCTTCCCAACTCTCTTGTCAGTGATGTGACATTTATGGCTTGAAATCAGCCATAACAGAGTCTTTTAGACCAAGGAAATTGGCAAGACATCCAGAATAGCACATTTTTATTTTTGGTAAACCAGTCACTAAACATTTACCAGAGCAACATTTGAAGAAATAAAAGCCTCACTCACTAGGTAGGTACTATGGGTATTATGAATAAAGCCAGTTTATATCTGGTTCTTCTTTTAAACTTTTTTTTTATTTAAAGAGAAAAAAAAACAGAAAAAAGGTAGAAATATTACAAAATTTCAAAAAAAGGATAAACAGTAAGAGGTCACTGGTTGATAAATTATATATTGTTCTCTTAGAAATAGTTGTTCAAGTTACAGAATTAGAGCATACATAGTAGATATTCAAGCAGAGAGACTGCCAACAGATCTGTTCAACAATCCCACAAGAACTTAGAAGTATGGTTATCAATCCTACACACTTAAATATTCATGCAGTTATATCTTTTGTAGCACTTCCTATTTCCTCTCTTTTTTACAATAGCAATTATGCATTTTTAAAAAATTTATTTAAAGAGAAAAAAAGCCAAAAAAAGGGTAGCAATAATACATAATTCTAAAAAAAAGAAAAAAAACATTAAGAAATCACTAGTTGATAAATTACATATTGTCATCTTGGATGTAGTTGTTCAAGTTACAAAATGAAAGGATACATAGTAGACATTCAAACAGTGAGACTGAAAACAGCTCTGCTCAAAGACCCAACAAAGACTCAGCAATATGCTCATCTATTTTACACACTCAGACAAACATGCAGTTATATCCCTTAGAGCCCTTTCTTTTCCTCTTTTTTATAATAGCAATTACACATTTTGGGTTTTATTACTCTTACAGTTCTTAACACTTTTTACACTAGAGCCACAATGTGATATTTATAAATATGATTCTTATTTGTTTCACTAATGAGGATAGTCGCAAGATGTCTCCATTTACCTATGAAGGACTCAAGATCATCCGTTTTTATAGCTGAGTAGTATTCCATTGTGTAAAAATACCACATCTTTTTCATCTACTCTGCAGTTGATGGGCATCTTGGTTGTTTCAAAGATTTAGCTATTACAAATGAACATGGGTGTACATATATCACTGTGATATGAACTTGTCAGTTCTTCTGGGAAAATAACCAGGAGGGGGATAGCTGGATTGAATGGAACTTCCAATCCTAGTCTTCTGAGAATTCTCCATATGGATTTCCATAGTGGTTGCACAAGTCTACATTCCCACCAACAGTGGAGCAGTGTTCCTTTTTCCCCGCAGCCTTACCAACATTTGTTAGCAGTTGATTTCTTGATGGCAGCTATTCTTTCAGGAGTGAGGTGATATCTCAATGTTGTTTTAATTTGCATTTCTTGAATGACCAGTGATGGTGAACATCTCTTCATGTATTTATTTGCTATTTGTATATCTTTCTCTGAGAACTGTGTGTTCATCTCAGATGCCCATTTTTGGAGAGGGTCTTTGATTTGGGAAGCCTGATGCTTTTCAATTCTTTATATGTTCTGGATATAAGTCCTTTGTCTGAGGGGTTGCTGGTTAAAACTTTTTCCCACTCTATGGGTTTTCTTTTCACTCTGTTGGTGATTTCCTTTGAAGTACAGAAACTTTTCAATAATATGAGATCCCAGTTGTTGATTCTTTGAAGTGTTTCCCATGCAGTTTGCGTCTTGTTCATAAATTCTCTGCCTGCCCCTATGTCTCCAAGACTTCTACCTACCTTGTATTCCAGTAGATTTAATGTTTCTGTTTTAATATTGAGGTCTTTGATCCATTTAGACTTTAGTTTTATGCATGGTGATATGCATGGATCTAGTTTCAGTCTTCGGCATGTGGAGAGCCAATTTTTCCAACACCATTTATTAAAGAGGCTATCCTACTTCCAGTGGACATATTTAGCCCCTTTGTCAAATATCAGGTGGCTGAGTGTCTTTGTAGTTGTGCTTGCTTCTTCTAATCTGTTCTGTTGATCCTCAGGTCTATTTCTTTGCCAGTACCATGCTGATTTTATCACTGCGGCTTTATAGTACTTTTTCAAGTCAGGGATTGAGATGCCTCCTGTCTTGCCTTTGTTGGCCAGAATTGCCTTTGCTATTCTAGGTTTTTTCTGTTTCCAAATGAATTTTAGCAGTGTGTTCTCTAGATCTGTGACGTATGTCAATGGTATTTTGATTGGGATTGTGTTAAATCTGTATAACAGTTTTGGGAGTATGACCATTTTCACAATGTTGGTTCTTCCTAGACAAGAGCAAGGAATATCCTTCCATTTTCTAATATCTTCTTCAATCTCCTTTTTCATGTAGTATAATTTTCAGCATATAGATCTTTTACATTTTTAGTTAGGTTGATTCCTAAGTATTTCATTTTTTTAGATGTTACTATAAAGGGCGATATTTCCATAATTTCTCTCTCAGTGAGTTTTTTGTTTGTGTACAGGAATGCTATTGATTTTTGAGCATTGACTTTGTATCCAGCTACACTACTGAACTTGTTTATTACATCTAGTAGTTTTTTAATGGAGTTTTTTGGGTCTTCTATGAGTATCATGTCATCTGCAATAGTGATAATTTAATTTCTTCCTTTCCTATCTTTATTCTTTTATTTCTCTCTCTTGTCTGACTGCCCTGGCTAGTGTTTCCAGAACTATATTAAAAAGGAGTGGTGAGAGTGGACATCCTTGTCTTGTTCCTGATTTTAAAGTGAAAGCTTTCAGGTTTTGTCCATTTAGTATAATGTTGGCTGTTGGTTTGTCATAGATGACCTTTACAAGGTTGAGGTAGACACTGTATATTCCGAGTTTCTGAAGGGTTTTTATCATGAATGTGTGTGGGACTTTGTTAAAAGCTGTTTTTGCATCTATTGAGATGACCATGTGATTTTTGGCTCTGTTGATGTGGTGTATTACATTTATTGATTTGCGTATGTTAAACCATCCCTGCATTCCTGGAATGAACCCCAGTTGGTCATGATGTATAATCTTCTTGATGACTTGCTGCATTCTATTTGTCAGTATTTTATTGAGAATCTTTACATCAATGTTCATTAGTGAGATTGGCCTATATTTCTTCTTTTTGGTTGGATCTTTCTCTGGTTTTGGTATCAGAGTAATACTTACCTACAGGAGTGATTTAGGGAGGATTACTTTCTTCTCAATTTCATTGAAGAGTTTAAGGAATATTGGCATCAAATTGTCTCTAAATTTCTTGTGAAATTCAGCTGTGAATCCATCAGGACCTGGGCTTTTTTTTGTTGGTAAGTTTTGAATTACATTTTCAATTTCAATAGCTGATATTGGGTTGTTCAAAATTGCTATATCTTCTTAGTTGAGCTTTGGTAGTTCATATTTCTAGGAATCTGTCCATTTCCTCTGTGTTTTCCACTCTATGTGAGTAGAGGTTTTTAAAGCAGATATTCATTGTGTTTTGAATTTCCATGGGATCTGTAGTAATTTCTCCCTTTCCAGTTCTTATTGCATGAATATGCATTTTTTCTTTCTTTCTCTTGATAAGGTTAGCTAGGGGTTTGTCAATTTTGTTTATTCTCTCAAAAAACCAGCTTTTTGATTCATTAATTCTTTGTATTGTTTTTAAGTTTCAATTGCATTGATTTCTGCTCTAATCTTTACAATTTCCTCTCTTCTATGAGCTTTGGGTTTAGCTTGCTCTTATTTTTCTAGAAGCTTGAGATGGAGCATTAGGCTGTTTTTTTGTGCTCATTCTGTTTTCTTGATATGACAACTTATTGCTATATATTTCCTTCTTAAGACCACTTTCATTGCATCCCATAGATGACAGTATGTTGTTTCTGTGTTTTCTTTGGATTATAGGTATTGCTTTATTTCTTCTTTAATTTCACCTGTAGCGCACTGGTTGTTCAAAAGGTTCTTATTTAATTTCCACGTATTTATGCAGGTTTTGCAATTTCTTTTGCCATTAATTTCCAATTTCAGTGAGATATGGTCATATATTATGCATGAGATGATTTCAATACTTTTTCATTTACTTAAGAATGTTTTATGGGATAATATATGGTCTATTTTGGAGAATGTCCCATACACTGCTGAGAAGACTGTGTATTCTGATGTGTTTGGGTGGAATACTCTTTAAACATCTACTAAGTCCAGTTGCTCACTGGTGATTCAGTTCTGTTATTTCTTTGCTGACTTTTTTCTATTTGTGACAATGGGCTGTTAAGATCCCCTGTTATAATTGTGTTCTTGTGTATTTGGTTTTTCATGTCCATTAGTGTCTGTCTTACAAAGTTGGGTGCTCCTGTATTTGGTGCATATATATTTATAATTGTTAGTTCTTCCTCTTGAATTTTTCCACTAATGAGTATGTAGTGACCTTCTTTATCTCTTCCAATAATTTTTGGTTTGAAGTTCACATTGTCTGCCATTAGAATAGCTACCCCTGCTTTTTTCTGGGTTCCTGTTGCATGGAATACTGTTTTCCATCCTTTGACTTTTAATCTATGAGTTTCCTTTTGAGTCAGATGTGTTTCCTGTATACAGCATATTGTGGGATCATGTTTCTTGATCCATTCTGTCAGTCTATGTTTTTCTATAGGTGAATTGAGGCCACTTACATTTATTGATATCACTGATATGTACTGGCTTGACTTTGCCATGTTATGTTCCAGTTGTTTGCTTTCTGCTTTTCCCCTTATTTAATTGCTTATCCTACCTGGTGGTTTCTTTCTATTGTTGTTTAAGGGACTGTGGTCATTTTTATCTTTACCTAGTTTGTCTTTCCATACTCTTTCTAGGGTTGGTTTGGTGGACGTGAATTTCTTCAGTTGTTCTTTGTTATGGAAGTATCTTGTTTCTCCATTAAATTTGAATGAAAATTTTGGTTGGTACATAAGTCTGGGTTCAAAGTTGTTTCTTTCAGGGCTTGAAATACCTCACTCCAAGCTCTTCTTGACTTGAGGGTTTGTGCTGAAAAGTCTGCTGTGATTCTAATGGGCTTTTCTTGGTCAGTGAGTTGTGTCTTTTCTTTAACACGTTTTAGTATTCTGTTTTTATGCTGCATGTCTGAGTTCTTAATATTATGTGTCTGGGTGTGGATTTATGTTGATTGTGACTGTTTGACATTCTATATGCCTCACTTATCTGCATATCAGATTCTTTCCACATGTTTGGGAAATTTTCTTCTATTACTTCTGTGAATATTTTGGCTATGTCATTTTCATTGACTCTTGCCTCTTCACTGATGCCTATTAATCTTATCTTGTTGCTCTTGGCATCATCTTGAAGCTGTTGGATTGTCACTTCATGCTGCTTTGTTATTTTTAAAAGTTCTATGCTTTCATGATCACTAATTGTGATCCTGTCCTTAAGGCCCAAAGCAGTTTTACAAGCTTTGAATAAAATTTCTTGTTTCTTGGATGTATCTTTCAGATTTTTTTCATGAATTCTGCATGTTTTCTATATTGTTCATTCAAGGTTTCAATCAGTTTCCCATGCGCCTGTACTTTTTTCTGTATTTCTTCTTTAGCTGTGCTCAGGAACTCTTTTACTAAGGTTGTTATTTCTTTCTTTACATGGGAGAGTACTTTTAATTTGATTTCCTCTATAGCCTCATGATGTTTTTTTTTTATTTTGCTTGCTATCTTTTCAGAGGTTCCTGGTGTGTTACTTTTGGGGTCCTCTGATAAAATATCTTCTGCACTTGCTTCTGGTGGACTAGATGTTTCAGACTGCATTTTGCTTTTTTGTTTTGTCATTTTCACTCTGCCTGGTGTTTTCTGTGTGTAGGAGGTGGTCACCCACAGTCTTTTCAGACTCACCAAGGACTTACAGTTAGTTGGAGGGGGCTTTACTACTGGCCCTATTTATCCACTTTACACCTCTATTTTAGGGACATACCACACTGGCACAGTTAATCCGTTGTAGTCCAAAGTTAGCCACCTGGGAGCTAAATTCCAAGCTTTTCTGTGTGCTGGGATTCTGCCAGAGTGTGAGGTGAGGGCCTGAGGCTGGAATCTGGGTCCCATTGGCTGTTTGGCAGTCACTGGGCATGGCCCTGTTGGGCCCCCGTCCCCACGTGCTGCCCTGAGTGGTCTCGGACACAGCGCATGGTCTTTCTGCCTGGGAGCAGGCTCAAAGTCCCTTTCTGTGCCTATATCTGGTTCTTAAACTAACAGATTCTGAAGTGATTTCCATTTAGGCAATGTATCAACTGAGTCTTTTATTTTTTTAGCTCCTGATACTTCGACATTTTAAGCCTTATTGACCCAGGAGAAACTGTCCCTTCTGGGATAGTCAGTTCCAAAATACACACTTTGCTTACAAGTGTGCACCTCAAATGTAAATCATCCAAGCCAGAATCCACATCCCCAACTACCTCCAAAGGTGGTACCAAATAAGTAGAAACAGCCTCAGTATTCAAGCACCCACTGATGTTACTCAAACTAGTCTGTCTTAAGCCCTATCATGTCTATTTCTTTCTATGAGGCTATAGCAGTTTCTTGTTCCCAGTTTTTTCCTTTCCTGCTGCTTCCTGACTCTTGCACTTCTTCATGTAACCCTAATTCTCCAGGGCATACTATGTTCCTTTCTCCTGGAAAGTGTAATAAGTCATGTTTTCAGTAGCAATTATCTCTGGTCCTAGCATGCCTGAGGAATAATAAAACTTATCACAACACAGA
The DNA here is from genome assembly GCA_004027455.1 of Hydrochoerus hydrochaeris. NCBI lineage: Eukaryota > Metazoa > Chordata > Mammalia > Rodentia > Hydrochaeridae > Hydrochoerus > Hydrochoerus hydrochaeris. The sequence goes on from PVLA01006960.1 coordinate 67,086, forward strand.
ATATCTTTCAGGAACATTCTTTTTTTTATCAATAGTAGCTACCATAATGTCTCCTTCTTTGAAACAGTTGAGCATAGCATCACATACAATAATATTAAACATCACAAAATAGAATAAAACCATTCAAGAGAATGAAAGTATTACAAGGCTTTCTGAACCAAATAACAGAAAATGAACAATGGCTACTATAATATCTCATTTTCCATAAAAATTTGTTTATATTATTACACATATTAAAATCCAGTAAGACACAACATGATAGAACCAATGGTAATAGAGGAACAAAAGCATGTTAGGACTTCAAAACAAGATGATATTAAATCAGCAATGGCTGCCATAATGTCTTGTTTTCTTCAAAGTAGCAGTTCATACCATCACACATACTAAGATCAAACAAAATAGAATAAAACCTTTCCAACCAATGAGTGAAAACATTATAAAACTTCAAAGCAATATAATGGGGAACCATGATTACCATAGAATCTTATGTAGTCTTACCATTTCTTATACTAGGGAGACTATACGGTATTCATAAATGTGAGTTTGATTTATTTCACTTACGATCTTATAAGTATGATCTCAAGTTGCATCCATTTATGTATAAATATCTCAATGTGATAATTCTTTATAGCTGAGTAGTACTCCATTGTATAAAAGTACCACAATTCTTTTTTATCCATTCCTCAGTTGATGGGCACTTAGGTTGTTTCCAAGATCTGGCTATTACAAATTGTGCTGCTATAAACGTGGGTGCATATATATCACTGTGGTAAGATGTTTTCAGTTCTTCTGGGAATATGCTTAGGAGTAGAATAGCTGGATTAAATGAGACTTCCAATCCCAGCTTTTTGAGGAATCTCCAGACTGATCTCCACAGTGGTTGCACAAGTCTACACTCCCACCAACAGTGCAGAAGAGTTCCTTTTTCCTCACAGCCTCTCCAGCATTTGTTGTTGGTAGTTTTCTTGATCCTGGCCATTCTTTCTGGAGTGAGATGGAATCTCAGTGTGGTTTTAATTTGTATTTCTCTAATGACCAATGATGATGAACATTTTTTCATGTATTTATTCTTAAGACCAAGACATTTGAAGCAGAAATAGGAATCGGATTAGGAAGAGAGTGAATTTGTATAGATAAATAGTACCAAGAAAGGCTTCTGTCAATATGATCAAGATGGAATGATCCAGCACCTACAAGTAGTTCCATTTAAGACAGGAAAACAACTTCTTAAAGCTTTACATTGATCAGTGTAGGAAACATCCAGATCCTAAAGACGGGACTAGAGCTTGGACTTTGGAGAAGCTATTTGACTGAAGGGGATTGCCCTGACAGGGTCTCTTCTATGTGTCATCAGTTGTTTTCAGATGCCCCCCACTGGTGGGATTGAAGCCTTAGTTCAGAAAGGGAAGGTACACCATGGTACACACTACATAATAGACAGATAAAATCATTTGCCAATTGCTGTGTAGCTTATATAATTTATCAGCTCTCTGAGCAAGTCAACATCATTAGAGAGAATAAATTATGTCACTGTAAAAGTGCTAAAAGTTCATGCCAAACTCAGAATCCAATATATCCTTTTAATCCTGGCAATAAAACAAATGTAATATAAATTAGTCATTTACAGCTTTGCAAAAGCTAACATACTGTGAAGATTTATCAACTAGACCGTGAAAAAAATTGAACTTCTTTGACAACACAAATAAAAATAAAAATTACTGCAAGTGAAATCCAAATAAAGCAAACTTCAAAGGTAGAAGAAATGTAAAAATAAAATATGTTGGATTTCTGTTCCTACCATCGTCTCTCAGTTTTTGTTGCTCAGGGGCTTTGTACTATTGGGAGATTAGTGACTAGCTGAACATGAAATGACTTAACTTGAAGAATTCTAGAAAAAAATAGACAAATATTTATTAGGTTTCTTATACCCGAAAACTAGCAAAAACAAGGAGGTGTAGCCACTGTACATTCCAAGTGGCAACCACAGTATTTCTAAAGAAATATTGTATTTGCTTCTATTTTCTCTAAAGCATTCAAAGAACTATATTTGCACAATATGTGCTTACCATTTCTTCGTTAAGCTAATAAGAAATTACAAAATGAAATTTTAAAATGAAAATACAATAAGTGTATTGAAAACCCTTACTGGTAATTTGAAACAATAATGCTGTCAATAAATGACAAACACAATAGAAAGGGCTTATTCTAAAAAACTTAGTACTTTTATATAGAAAAAAGTACTTGCCAGAAATTTTTAAAGTATTCCAAGAAACAACCACAGAGGTGTGAAGGGAACTCATTCTAGGGGATAGAAAGCAATAAAGACTACATCATGAACAGCTGAATATATGGAGTTCAAGAAAGATCATATCATGAAAGGTTGAACATGTGGAGTTTTCTCTAAGGACATGTTTTTTTTAGAATGTGTTGTCTGAGTGGAATGTCTTGGTTCTTTCTAATATTTCTTTGCATCATAGTTCAAATATCTATAAAACTCTTTGATTACTTACTAGATTCTGTAAAATCCAGGATATACTTACTGATCTGAACTTATATTTGGAACAATGAAAGATACAAAGTTGACTTAGCTAACATAGTTTAGGCTTTTATTGTTCTATATCTTCGACCCTTCATAAATCTACTCAAATTTGCATTACAGGTTTTTGCAGATGAGATTAGTGTCATTTTCATTTTTAAGTGACAAAGCTGAAATTTAGGAACATAAGTAAGTTGCCTGAGGTATTGTCTTAGTTTTCTTGTTGCAGAGACAAAATAAACAAAACCCACACATTAAAGGAGGAGGAGTCTATTTCAGCTCACAGTTTGTAAAGGTTTCAGTCCATTGTTGGCTGGCTCCAAGGCAAGGCAGTATAGCACTGGCATCACAGAGGAGAGCAGACAGCAGTGAACAGCAGCCGCAGCCTGCCTGCCTTCTCTACCTTGATTAAAGCCACCAACACCCAGGGCTAGATTTCGTTATCCACACCCGTAAGTTTGCTCAATTCCAACAGGTGGATTACTTTAGTACCACAAACCTTTAATTCCAGTATTATATGCCCTAGATCCAGCCAGCCCTGAAAACCCCCACCCATAAGTATGGAAGGCTTTGGGAGAACATTTAGATACAAGTCATAGCAGGTATGTGTTTGAAAACTGAGTAAGACAAGCCAGAATAATAGTCAGTCTGATTGCAGAGTTGGAACATTAATTCATTTGCCTTTATGTGGCCTAGACTGTGGGAAAGATTTATTTTTACTGGTAGGATTCTGTGAGGAAGGTAAAATGATTTCTTTAAATTTTATTTTAAAGAGGATAAAGCAAAATAAAACCAATCAAAAATAGTGTAACAGATATGACTTCAAAACACTATGAAATCATTAATAGTTACCATAATGCCTTTTGAAGTCTTCAAAATAGCTGCAAATAATTTCAGATACAGTAAAAAAAAAAAAAAAAGAACAGAGTAGAATAGAAACAATAAAGACAAAACAAGGAATGCAATGAAGGACTTCAAAGCAAGCCAATAGTAAATCCTAAATTGCCATCATAATATATCTTGCTATCTTTTAAATATATATATATATATATATATATATATATATATATATATATATATAAAATCTTGCTATTTTAGAAATATCTGTTGTTGCCATCACATTTGAAATAATCAAACAAAACAAAAGAAAAGAAAACCCAACCCAACAAAACAATGAAAATGATACAGGACTTCCAAAACAAGACCATAGGGAATCAATCATGGCTTCAACCTTCACAATAATCAGACCACTGGCCCTATATGTACAATGTTAGTGAAAGAGCAAAGCCCTACAGGCATCCAATGACATTTCACCTCCATAGCTATCATCACAGCCTGTGTTTTTCCAGACAAGCCGCACTTACGGCAGGTGGGGAAGAGGATTGGTACTTTTTGTTTGCCAGTCTACACACTGGGGTCTGGCTGTTCCCAGTCTGGTAGCAGCCCACACATAGCTTTAGTTCCCAGAGGGCTTGCTTCCTGGTGTGGCCTTCTCTCTACTCCTGATCTGCGTATGGCGCTGACTTATTGGGAGATGCTGGTGGCTATTCCAGTTTGGTAGTGGCCCACAGATGGCCAAAATGATTTTTACCTTGAAGAACTAGCTGGAATTAGGTTTTTAATGATTAGAGAAGGAAGAATTTTCACAAATTCACAGTTTCAGAGCATTGTAGGGCATCCTTGAAAAACACCCATATGTGTGGTCCTGGGAATTGGTAAAAGGTAACGTCAGGACATGATTATAGGGACTCTGGATATTTGCCCATACCTAAATAAAGCCAAACAACTATTCTGAGCAGGCAAATAAAATGTTTGCATTTTTTGTTTAGAGGGATGACTGCATATCCCTGTGGAGACCAGGCTTGTGAAGAAGAATGTGAAATATGGGCTTCTTAAAGACCAAGAGCAGGTATGGAGGTAAACAGCCCTGTGTGAGCCAGCCCTGTGGTATAGATCTAGTTGATCACATGAGCTAACTTGCTGAGGTCAGAAGTGGCAGGCAAATACAGTATGGTTGCATATATGAAGTGATGTAGCAGCCAGTCACTTAACAAACAGTTTTCATACGTTGTTCTATAAATACTGAAGGACAAATCACGGTTCCTCCTTGTATTTCTCATTTGTGGTATGTTGCTCCATAATTATGCTAAAGGCCTGAAGAAAGCTTTCACAGGTAGTTTCCAAAATGTTAGATTTAAATGACAACTTTTAGACAAAATTACTAGGAGACAGTCATGGTGACATTTGTACTCCACCGAGTTCTCATTGCTGGCATTTATACCCGATAGTACCATCCCACACAATCTTTGACATGGAGAATTTTCAGTGGCTGTTTGTTGATTTTTTGAAAATTTATAAAGACATGTCCAATATTCCCTTTACTTTAATTAACATATTTTAAAATTAAAAAGTTTCTGTTCCCAGTACTTGAAATATCTCTAAAAGACAAATAATATCAGAGGAGATAATAAGTTATTACCTTAATAGCTATTGATCCTTAGTGCTATCTCCTATCTCTTGAATCTCCGTGTGTATTTTCAGACTTTCTGGTAGCACCCAATGTGGAAAAGAAGCAATACTTCATTGTTACTACTGTGGCCCATCTCTGACTTAATTACTTACTCAACATTTATTTGGATCATTCAGTATAGAAAGACTGAGTCCTCTTTCACTGAGACAACTTGTGTATATAGAATCATAGAGACTTATCAAGTGCTGGTAGTATCGAACCAGTGGACTATTATGTCATCATTCCAGTGGAATCTTAAATTCCAATTTCCTTTCCTGGGTGTTTTCTGAAGCTCACATATCCATAAGAGAATAAGAAGAAAGCCAGAGAAAACAGTAACAAACCCCACAGAAAACAGCAGAATGGCTTTTAACTCTTATAGGAACTCTTCTACACTTAATCTATTCAGATTTTTTAAATTAAAGTATAATATCTCTGTGTCTGTCTGTCTTTCTCTCTTGCTCTCACAAAGACAAAATTATTACCTCTGTCTTCAGCAAACTAACAAAAAGTAGCTGAGGGGATGTGAAGTAGATGTTTTTTGGTTGTTCCCCCAGCATTTCCCATCCTTGTACAGTCAACCAAAACACTTCGGTTTTTAAATTGTTTATTAACTCACTGTTTTCCTAGCCTCAGCTTTGTGGTATAATGGGATAAATGTCATACTCAAGGCAATTATTCTATGATACTCTTCTTGTGACAGCACTAGTTTAGTTTAGTGTATAAAATATGTAAATAAAGAAAAAACAGAATTCTGAGGAGCACAATTTCTTCTTTATCATGCAGTGATTCTGAAAGGGCCATTTCTCTATTTTCTTCAGGAGTTAGGAGAAGGATGAAAGACCTATAGTACTACAATTCATTTTCTTGCCACAAGGATAAGGCCAAATTAGAAGAAAGGTAGTTGAGAAATGGTAAACTTTTCATAATCGAGATGTACTTGAAACAAGTGCCTAGATTTCCATTAAATGAGCCAATAGATAAGTTAAATAAGCTGATATATATATGGCATAAGAAGTGATTATGGTAGCTCCAGGCAAACACATTTAGCTCTTCCCAGGTCTTTCAGAGAATTCTGTTACAATGAAACTGAATTTGTGTAGCATATAAAAGCATGTCAAAAATAAGCTCGTAACACTGAAGAACTTGTGCCGAAACTATTAGATTTTATTTATTTCACATGATTTTATTTTATTTCACATGAAAGAGAAGTTTTGAATAAAACACAGTAGATTTAATTTCAGGGTGGTGTGACTGAGGATCTGTGAGATTAGATGAGTCCCCCTTAGTGCTTACTTAACATGGTAGAACTTCACTCTAGAAGAAAATATCAAAAGTGTTCCTCCTCAGGCACTATGGAAACTCCAAAACTATTCTTGCTAGTACACTTGTTGTATGTTATGATTTGGTGAAAATGTGTCATTTTAAATTATCTAAATAAAACTAGTACTTCTACTTGGTTTGTGTATCAGAGGGATATCCACATGATCTAAACCAGTCAACTGTGAGACTTGCCCACACGATTCAGAATACAGAAGCCCCACACGAAAGCTGGGTCATAATTTCTTCTGAGATGGAGGACATTAAGACAGGATGCACATGCCTTTGAGCACTGGCCTCTCAATGTATCCTAAATGAGCACATTGATGGTAGATACTTCTGTGGATCAACTGTGACATTTTAAAATCCACATTGGGCACTAAAAAATGAAATTACCATGCAAGGTAAACACCCATGGAAAATCGGCTCAACTACTCTTTTTACAATCTTGAGTCCTTTGGCATCAGACAAATACCATCTGTATATTTCCAGCCCTCCTAACTTCACCTATAATACACAACTTCTCCTGTGTTCACGAATCTCAAGAAATGGAGATTTGAGGTTTTTAAAAAATACTGATCCCTCCTAAAGCAGCTTCCATAAAATCCTATACTCCATCATAAGTTGTCGTGAGATCCCCTAGTGTGAAATCATCCTTTATAGCTTTTTGCTCATGCATAGCCTATGTTTCTCCTTGGTTCTGGAGCTCAGGGAGGTTTTTCTTCCTCTAGGCTACTTGCATTTCTTGGACTATTCTCTGCCTTTTAAATAGTACTAAATATTTATAATTTTAAAGATTTTAGCTAAAATGATCCTGTGTCAGTTAGAATAGTACTGTTATAATCAAACCTTATATTTTATAATTTTGTTCAGAGGTCATATCATATCTTGTGCTAATTTACATAGAGATATAATGACTTGATTTCTTATATTTATTCTAAATTTTAAGCTTATAAGGGGAAAGGACTATGTGTATTTACTTATTGCTTTATTCCCCATACCTATAGCAGTGCTAGGCATTTAATAGACAAACCTCAAGTAAATATGGAATGATTACATACCCTCATTCTGTTCTTTGAGGAAAGGTTATATTAAAAACAATACAAATATTAAATAGTGGTTTAGTAGCTGCTGAATGCATTTTTTACAGATTCTCCAGGAATCACCAGTATCACCTGTATTTTTTCCTACTTTATGTTACGGCCATCTAGGAGGTAAAACGGAAGGCTCCTCCAGCCCATGAGCCCACCTCTTGGTTTTTCTGCTGTTGCTTTGTGAATCTGACCTGTGTGCTCATGGGAAATTATTTTCCATGTCCAAAAATATTGGAGAACAACAGCTACACAGTCTAATGAGCCCTAGAAGACCACAGCTAGCTCAGATACTGCTGTTCACTTGTCAGATCTTAGGGAGGGCTCTTTAAATGTTCTCGGCACTGGCATTTGATTACTTTCAGCGCAGCCTCAGATGAGATATTTTCTCTTACGTTCTTTCCAATGAAATTTTAAAAAATCAAGCTTGCTGACTTCCTTCTCTCTCCTCTTTTCCTGTGATTTGTGAATATCCTCTGTCAGACTTTGCCTAACTCATTCATTACTGACCTGGTCAAATAACTCAATCTGTTTCATGAGAATGACTTCAACTACTGTCACTGCCTGACAAATGAGAGAAAAAACCTGGCCTTTTTCTCCTTCTCTTTGGAACAATAAATCATCTACTTATTCCAGGTGAATTCCACAAACAGGCCACTTACAGTGTTTGATGATTTCCCAGATGTTTCTTCAACAGAGCATTTTTAACTATTCTCTTTGCATCTCAGTGGCAACTCAACTTTTTTATTTTGAAATCACCTAAAAATTAATCTAAAATTCCCTAAATCACTGAAATCACCTAAAATTAATTGCATAAAGTTATTAGGGAATATGGCCTATAACAAACTTCACCTTGTATATATTTTTCCTAATCTGCTATTCCATGGAAGAATATTTATAACAAACAAAATAGCTATATCAAACTTGGATCAGCACATTTGAATGCACTGAAGTTGACCACACCAGAAAACCTATTGTTTTAAGAGGGAATGGTGGCTGTTCTCATTTGTTTGCTTTTAATTTTCATGGTATCTGTTAGTTAAAATGTAATTTTAGATTAAATGTCAGTTTATGTAGAGTTGTCCTTGAATTTTGGCTATTATTTTTAAAAAATTTACTGTATTTTTAAAAGTAACTTCAGCAGTTTAGCATGGAAGAGATTTTACTGTTGATCCTCTAATAAATTACACATTCAACTTAGGGTGCTTGGGAAGGTTTACATGAGTTACTCAGCAGACATGCACAGAAAAATCTATTTTGCTGTTTGGCTAATCTTCTGGTTTTATACTAAAACCTCTAATTTAATTTTCTCATTAATATCTAAAGCTTAACCATGCACAAAATGACATACTATTAAGGGGTGGCTTTTATGACATTAAAATTCCATTTCTCTTCTTCTTTTACTCATTCATATTAAGAAAAAAAATTTTAATTTAAGGATAACATTTAGGCATAAATGAGACAGGAGACCAAAACCAAAGTAGTGCCACTTGCTGCAAAGAGCCCCAAATCCTGCTAACAAACTGCAATTTCTCTCTACTACTTTTAGGATGAAAGAAGTGAAACTGGCAAAATAAATTATCATCATATTTGCCAAAGAATGTTTTCAGTTGATTACGTTTGTCTCAGGCTCCTCTTCTACACTGTCTTAAAACTAATTTTCTGAACTCAAAAAATCTTTAGCAGTGGGAAGGTCATTAATTTTAATTAAATGGAAATTTTTTATACTCACAAGAAAATGAGGATTAGTCTAATACTTTTCATTAAATAAATAGAACAAATTAAAATTTGTAATACATCTCTGTGTGGATCTAAAATGGTCTCATCAAAAGCCCATTAACTGACAAGAAAGGAGTGTGGTGACCTAGTGGGTTATAGTAAAAGTTGGACCCAGAATTACAGAAAAATGTTTGCAGAGCTATTCTTTCAGTTGATGCATCTCACTCGCATTATACCAGTATTGTAGGGAGGGTAAAACTAACATCAAATTTACAGATTTGTTTAAAATAACTCTCATTTTCTACTATCACAATCTATATCTATGTAACTTAGACAACTGATCCAGTCTTCTGATATATGCTACCTTTTTCTGAGCAATTCTCTAGAAATACAAATTAGACATAAATGTAGTTCACAATTCTTTCTCTGCTAGTGAATAACTCTAATTCTGTTGTTCTTTTGTGATTGCCTAGAGCTTCATATATGATGGCTAATCACTGTATCACAGAGTGAAATCCCCATCCCTCTAAAGTTTTGTTTTGAGGCAGGGTTTTACTAGGTTTCCCAGGCTGGCATGGAACTTGTGATTTTCTTGCCTCAGTCTCCCAAGCTGCAAGAATTGCAGGCATACATCACCATACCTGGCTCACTTATTAGCTTTTACTGTAGGAAAACAGTGTCATGAGACCTCAGGGATCTTGTCATTAATGTGGAGACAATAATTTCAAGTTGGCAGAAAACTTGTAAAATATGAAGTCTTCTAATTATGAACGCAGAATAGCTTTTCACGTATTTGTGTTCAATTTCTTTAATCAGTGTTTTATAGATTTCTCTGCACAGAATTTTTACCTCCTTGGCTAAAGCTTTTCCAAGTATTTTATTGTTTTTAATGCCATTGTAAGTGAGATTATTTTCTTGATTTCCTTTCCAGATAGTTCATTGTTGGTGTAAAGAAACAATATTACCTTTTATCGATTTTTTAACCAGTATGTTTACCAAATTTGTCACTAAGTTAACAGCTTAGTGGAGTTTTAAAACTTAATGTCTAGGATTATGTCAGTTTGAAAGGAAGACAGTCTTACTTCTTCCTTTCCAATTTGGATGTGTGATGTTTCTTTTTCTCATGAAATTCCTCTGATTTGTATTTCCAGAACTAAATTGAATAGAAGTGATGAGAGTAGGTATCTTTGCTTTGTTCCTGATCCTAGAATAAAATATTTCAGGTTTTCATTATTCAGTATGATGTTAGATAAATGGCTTTTATAGCATTGAATTAAGTTCCTTCTATGCCTAATTTGTTGGGAGTTTTTATCCTGAATGCTTTTCTGATATATACTTAGGTGATTTCATGTTTTATATTTTTCATTCTCAATCTCTTAACAAGGTACATGGCATTGGTACAATATGTTGAACTAAACTTGCAACCAGGAGAAAAATCTGATATGGTCATAGTACATGAAGGTTTTTAGGCAGTGTTAAATCATCTTGCAATTATCATACTGAAGGTTTTTGCATCCATAATACTCATAGATATGGTCTGTAATTTTCTTTTCTTGTGATGTTTTGGCTGACATCAGTGCCGAGGTGATGGTAATTTCAAAAAATGGTTTTGGAAATATTCCTTAATTATTGAGGGAAACAATTTAAGAATTGCTTTTAGTTTTTCTTAACTGTTTGGCAGAACTTAACCATGAAGTTATCTGGTACTGGAATTTTCTTTGTGGGGACATTATTGGTTATTGATTCAATGTTTTTACTCATTATTGATCTTTTTTAGATTTCTACTTCTAAACTTTATGTCTTTTAGAATTTAGCCACTTTTTCTGTGGTACACAATGTGTTAGCACATAATAGTTCCCAATAACCCCTTTGTTATTTTTCATTTCTGAAGAATAAATTATAATGTCTTCTCTTTCATTTCTGATTTTTTATATTTGCATCTTATGTTTTACCTTAGTCTAACAAAAGGTTGATTGATTTCATTAATCTGCTCACATGACCAATTATTGGTTTTGTTGATTTTTTTCTAGTATATGTCATTCTCTGATTTATTTATTTTCATCTGCTATCTTTAGATTTATGTTTTCTTTTTCTAGTTCTTTGTGGTGTAATATTAGCATGTTTATAAAAATTTGTACTTTTTTTAAAGGTAAGGATTTATTGCTAAAACCTTCCTTTCAGTATCATTATTTCCTGCATCCCACAAATTTTGATATGTTGCATTTTCAGTTAATCCTGAGATATTTTTCAAATTGCATTTTGATATTCTCATAACATAAAGATTATTCAAGAGTGTAATGTTAGTATCCATAGCTTATAAGTTTACATTTTTTCTTCTGTTACTGATTTATAATTATATTTATTTTGGTCAGAGAAGATACTTTCTTAAGACTTTTTTTATAACTTAAAATATGATTTATCTTAGAAAAGCTTTATGTGATTGGAGAAAAATGTGAATTATTTTGCCATTAAGTGGGAAGTTCTGAATATGCCTATTAAATCCACGGGTTGTATAGAGTCACTCAAGTTCACTACATTTTTATTGATTTTGTTTTAATCTTCTTTCTATAAATGAAAGTGGACTGTTGCAATCTTTTACTACTAATATAAAGATTTCAATTTTTCCTTCAATATTTGTCTGCATCTGTTTTATGTTCTTTTGATGATGTGTAGTTGGGAAAATATTTTTTATAATTGTAATATCTTCCTGTTGAATTGATTCTTTCATTATTATATAGTGATCTTATCTGACCATTTCTTTTTTTTTTTTTTTGCTTCTCACTGAAGTTTTAATTTATCTAACATAAAGATGGAGACTCGTGCTTTGTTCTAGATTCCATATTCATAGAGTATCTTGTTCTACCTCTCTACTTTCAGCTGAGTTGTCTTATTAAATATAAAATGATTTTCTTTTACTCTTCCTGTAGTAAGTTAGGTATTATCTTTCAATCCACTCAGCCATTCTGCATTCCTTTAAGGAGAGCTTTGTCCTTTTCCATTTAAAGTAATTATTGAGGGGGAAATGTTTACTATTGGCACTTTGTTTATTGTTTTCTGCTTTTTAAAGTTCTCTTTTAACTATGTTCTGTCTTTCTCTTTTCCTTTGTGTTTGATTACTTCCTGATTTTGTATTGATTATTTCTTTTATTTAATTTCTATAGATGTTTTTGGTGATTAAACTACAGCCCTACATAAGATATAACTCTATTTTATGGTGATAGCAACTTAATTTCACTTGCCTATTGTCTTGGTAATTTTGTTGTTGTTGCTGAGACAAAATATCTGCTGCCCAAAATTAGGAAAGGAAAGATTTATTTAGCTTAGAATTTTTGGAGCTGTTAGTCTATATTGAGCTGGCTCCAAGGCAGGATGGCTTGGCTGAGGGGCAGCTGTTTATGGTGGCTACAGGTGACAAGAGCAAAGGGGCAAAAAGAGAGAAAGCAGGCCTCCTTTCCTCTCTTATATTGTTTGCTGGCTCCCTGCCCCTGGACGGGTACAGTACTCACACCACCAATCTCAGCACTAGATAATGAACCAATCACAAACACTAGATTTAGCCTCTTCTAGAATGTATGAGGCTTGGGGAGCCCATCCAAATAGAAACCATAATACACACAAAACACACAAAGAGTCAGTACCTTTACCTTTCCAGATATATATATATATATATATATATATATATATATATATATATATTTGATGTCACAATTTATATCAGTTAAAATGTTATTTCATAATTGGAAGTTATTTCATTTCATTTGTCTTTTTACTTTTATTCTAGAGTTTAAGTGAATTTTATAGTAATAGCCAATTAATCTTAATTGAAATTAAATATGGGGTTCCTGAGAGGTGATTGAATCATGTGGACACAATACTCACCAGTGAATTAATCACCTGATGTTTACAGTTAAATGCTCTGCTAGGAGGTGGGGCTTAGAGTAGGTAGGTGACTGGGGGATGTGCTTTGGAGGGTAATTTCTTCCTTGCACTCTAAATCTATGCTCTCCTTTTCACTGGCCAAGAAGTGAATATCTTCGCTCTGCCATGCTCTTTTGTCATGGATGTCTCTGCTTTGGAACCAGCTGGCCATGCACTATAATCTATAAAACCATTATCCAAACTAAGCTTCTCTTCTTTTACTGTGAGTCTTAGCACTTTGTCCCAGCAATGAAATGGTGACCAATAAATATCATATTCTATTTTGTCTATATATTTATATTTAGATTCTTTTACTATTTAGCAATGTTTATGAAGTTGGCTGTGATGGATTCCCTTGGCTTTTATTCATTTTGGAAATTATCTATCTCAATTTCTCTTTTGAAGGACAGTTTTACCAGATGCATGGCTATTTTTTTCAGCACATAAACATATTCCCCAACTCCTTTCTGGGCTGCTAAGTTTCTACTGTGGAATATACTGACAGCATCAAGGAAGACTTTCTTACAGGTAAAAAGTCACTTTTCTTGTGCTGCTTTCCAAATTCTCTCTTTCTTTAACTTTTGAAATTTTTAAGTAACACATTTTAGTGTTAGTATTCAAATTCATCCTATTTAGTGTTCTTTGGATTTCTTGGTTCTGGTTTCCTATTTCTGGCTTAACATTTTAGAGGGATTTTTTTGGAATTATTTCTATGGTTATGTTATCTATCTCTTTCTCTTCTCTTCTTAATTGATTTCTATAATGGGCATATTTTTGGCTTGTTGGTGTCCCATAATTCCCTTAAGTATTATTAAATATTAAATATTATTATTCTTTTTTATTCTTTGTCCTTTTTGTTCCTCTCACTGGATAATTTCTAATAATCTATCTTTGAGGTTTTTGAACTTTTCTTCTACTTGATCTAGTTTTTTTTGTTGAAATATTCTGTTGAGCTATTTAGCTTTTTTAATTCTTTAAGCTAATGATTTATGTTTGGTATTCTTTATACTTTCTTTCTTTGTTGGAATTCTCATTTTATTTCTTCATTATTGTCCTTACTGAAGTAAGCATCTTCATATTCACTATTTCAAATGATCTCTTGGGTGCATCTTATATCTCTATTTTTGGGGGGGTTGGTTTCTAAAGGCTTGTCTCTTTTTTTTTTTCATCACATTCTTTTTACTTTGTGTGTTTTATGTGCATTAAATGAAGTGGTCACCCCTCCCAGTCTTTGGCACACTGATATTATATATGATCTGACTCTCACTAATCACATATGTGAAGATTTAGAATGTCTGTCAAGTGTTACTATCTGTTCAATTACTATCTTTCTTCCTGGTGGTCTCCTGGAAATGAGTATGCTATTTCCTGTCAGTACCCTGAAACAAGCAGATAAGACTCTGTCCTTTGATTACTCATCAATAAATTCTAGTGAAAGATTTGTGGTTCAATTTTTTTTTTATGTCTGTGTCGATCAGGAGAGGTCAACTCTGATTATTATCTGTGTATTTATTCAGACATTATGCACTTTCAAATTGTTGTTTTGTTCTCTGCCGCCTCTGGGATCCAGGGAATGCTCAGATATGGCGAGGTTAGAGACCAGTACCTCACATAGCAACAAGAAAAGATGTGGAGCTAGGAGATATGCAACTCCTACTTCAGAAAATTTGCATTTTTTTTAAACTGGAGAAAATCAAGTGGGAGGAACTGTAGAAATTTTCTACATGTTCTTTGAAACTCAGGGAACTGGTAATTGTGATTACTAGTCAGCTGTAAGAGATGGCCAAGACAGAAGTCAGATCTTCAAGTGGTAGTGGAAAAATTTAGGGCCTTATGTATTTTATAAAGCTTTCTAGTTTGCAGTTGGGAGCTGGGCTTTATAGCTGGAGTAAACAGGGGAAGAAAATGGGGGAAGAAACAGCCTACGGGGACATTCAAAACTACCTCTTTGTTCTCTAGAGCACAAGGGTTTAGCCAACTTTAGTATCCAACTCCTCAGATCCCAGGAACAAAAGGCAAAATAGGAAACTATTTGTGTAGTTTGATTCATTCCAGGAAGAAAATGGGAGGCTTTGTACTCCATTGGAGTAGGTTTAAGGTAAATCTTTGGGCGGTCTAACTTTAGAGTGGAATAATGGTCGTCATGCCTCTCCAACTTGCAGGAATGATATATTTAGAAGTCAGGCTCTTAGGAACAGTCAAACAATAACAACAGCAACAACAAAAACAACAATGACCAAAATCTAAGGAATGACCACTTCACGAAGCAGGGAACTGAGCTCTATTTATTACTTGCATTACCTCTGCACTGAAGCAGGAGGAAGACTCCAGTAAATGCACCTGTGCCTGTTCACAGCTGCCTCCTTCTCTCTGGACCTCAGGGATGGTTGAATTCTAATTACTGTAATTTCTACAGATAGACAAGTTAGGTGTAAGTCTCTTGAGTAACAGTGCTACAAGTTGAGGCTCTAGACATATGGTTCAAACTGTTTCTCCCTCAGGGGAGATGTTTGGAGGTGAATCTTTATCCCAATTGTACCACGCAGTGGTTGTGAGAGATAAGGAGGGAGCAACAAATTTTCTGACCCATTTCTACATGATAATTTTGTCAGTTAAGTTGTGTACAGGAGTCTCTCAGTTTCTAAGTTTCTCTCAAAGGATTGGTATGTGAGTTGCTGCTTATTTGGCCCATCTGTGAATGCAAAGAGTGCCTTGGGTCTCCTATTCTGATGTCTCCATTGCTCCATTGCTGATGTCTCCAATTCTCTCAGAGTTCTAGGAGGTCAACATCTTCTGGAATTAATAAGGAATTTTCCAGGTGAACAATTTCTATATGTCCTACCTGGTTTAGAAACAAGGTACAGAAACCATTGGTTTCTCATCGTACCACCATTCACACCTCCTAACTAAAATACAGAATGACATTACAAATGGTCCAGGCTTGCAATTAGACTAGTCCTTGCTCTTTTGAAGTGGCTTTGTTTTCAGGTCATGTGCAACATAAAATTCATGAAATTCACTCTGGCTCTGAAGTGAATTCCATTTTTCACCAAAATTGCCTCTCACTCCTGTTATGTCAATAAATAATATTGTTTCTATTATAATAAAGTTTTAAAAATTATTAAGACATATTACTTATTAGTAAATAACAAAAATGTGGCCACACAATTCAGTTTTCATTCTGATGAATTTTTCACACAAAATCATTTGAGAGTTTGCAAGTGAGATTTTAAGTTACTTTTTTAAAAATAAAGAAAAATGAAGTTATGTTATTTTGAGGCATTTCTTTACCTTCTTTTTTGTTTCTCCTATAATACCAACAATGAGCATGTGAAGATAAGTAGTCTACCATTTCTCAGCACCTGGGCTATAAGCCAATAACTGTTTCTTGTATCACTGATCTATTTAAATATATAATTTCTCTGTTGGTGAGCAGTAGAATTTTTGAACATTGCCTTGTGAAATGGATAGAAAGTTATGTTTTAAATAAATTATCTGACAATATGAGCATCCCAACTTTATGTTAGAGATTTTCATCATTATAGCATCTATTTCCGGAAGATGAGAAGAGAAGAAAATGATTGTCACCTGTGTTGCTTATCACAGAAATGTGTAATTTTTACTTTGGCCCTTATGTTGGGAGCACTCTTAACTTACAGACTTAGAAGAACCAATGCCCTATTGATCAATTAGGAATTTGTTTAACGTCAGAGCCAGTGGATGTGGTGCCACCTGGTTTGTGAAGAATTTTTCTGTCACAAGTAAATGCATGTCACTCTGCTCAACCTGTCCTGTGTATTTCTGAAACTATGGATCCTTTTAAAATGACATTATTTTCTTATTAACGTTCAATGGTTAATCACCATGTGTTAACTCATTTAGTCCTCATACAAGCACTGTAGATAAATAGGATTCTCAATTTTATTTTAAAAATGAAGAAAATGAGTCCAAAAATGTGTTAAGTAAGTGTGAGAATTAAATAAGAGTGACATGTGTGTGATTCAAATCTTGGCTACCTGGCTTTAGAAACTGCAAGTTAATTATCAGGGAAGACTATATCAGAAAAGACTACATTGAGGAGTTGATGTTTAAAAAAAACCAAAGATTTAAACATCTGAAAGAGGTATGTGCAGTTATCTTAGGAAAATGTATTGAAGGCACAGGGAGCAGCAAGCACGCGGACACTGAGGTGAAGGCATCTGACATGAAAGAAAGGAGTGAGGGTCTGACTTAAAGAGTTTGGCTGAGTAATTGGAAGACTATAGATGATATTATTCAAAATAGGTCATATTTGCATGTTGCAGGATTAGTGGGATGAACAGGAATTCAGTTTTAACAACATAAGTCTGAGACATCCATTAGATATCCAAGAGCTCCCAATCTGAGCTCAGCGGAGAAAAATGTGGGAACCAGCAGTTCACATGCACTCAGTTTCAGCCATGAGACTAGGGACGGGCACCAGGGAAACAAAGTGAGAAAAGGGTCCAAAAGCCAACTTGCTCACTTTAGAGTCAGACTAGGAAGAGTCATCAACAAAAGATACTGAAGCAGGGCAGTAAATGGGCAGGGTGGAAACCAGGTGACTGAGGAAAAGGAAAAACCTTTCGATGAGGAGAATGGGAGACATCAAAGTTATTGGTAAATTAAGGTGATGAGTGAGAATTGAACATTGATTACGACAACGTGAATGACATCAGTGGCTTTGGCAAGTTAATTTTCATCATAACAATCCATGCAAGTATCTAGAGTAGGGTCATGAATGATTAAGGATCTTTACCCTATCACTTAACTGGGATTTGTTATGCAGCAAATAATTTTTCTTATCATTGCTGATTGCTTCAACAGTGTATATTTATTTGGAAGATCACAATTTTTGAGCACAATGAATAATTTTTGAACAAAATATAAAATTTGGTAAAAAGTTAAAAGAGTGGAAAGGTATAAAAATGTCAAGAAAAGATATTTTAAAAAGAATCATACCTACAAAGGATGAATTATTAAAAGAATGTGATTAGTTTTCAATTTAGGGAAAAAGGCAGAGATTTATTAATTAACATACTGAAAATTTCAGACATAGTTACATCAAGGTATTTCATTTCATTATGTAATACATCAAGGTATTTCATTTCATTATCTAAACACTCTGCTATTTTCTGCATTGCCTTCAGTTTCATTCAAGCTCCCCAAATGTTGGTCACCAGTGACTCTAGGCTAACTTCACACTATTTAGCAAGCCCACTAGAAGGGGACATTTTTCCCCAATAATTCCTGGAAATTTCATGTGTTACTGATTATCTTGGCATTTGCTCTGTATGAATCAATAACCATTTGTTCTGTAATTGGAGTGTGAACTGAGATCTAGGTTTTATCACTATATCTTTGAAATGGCATAATGAAGCTAGTACTTTCTTCACCATAAAGATTAATAGAGTTTTTCACAGAAAAATCAAGGTTTTAAAAGTATATAAAAAGGGTGGTGGGTGTTGAGTGAATTAAAATATTTTAATTACAGGGGAGAAGGAATACTATTTGAAGAAAGAATATAAAAAAGTAGTTATTCATTTACTGTACACATACACTTGTTGACATCTCTCATATGATACTCATGACAACACAAGGAATAAGTGCTTAAATTGGGGAAAACTAAGATAAGCAAAATGAAAACTCACCCCCAGGACTAGATTATAAATATACATTATGATTATTAGCCTTAGGATACTTCTACATACACTGAGAAAAGTATGTATAGTTCATCTCTATAGCGTTATAATCACCAACCATGATACTACCCTCAACATATCTTCCTAATGGTAAGGTGTGAGAGTCATATCACTTGGTATGAGTTGAGATGCTTTCTAGCTCATAGTTTCCAGGTTTTGTGGGTGGGTAAAGAGTGGCCAATAGGGTAACATGGTAAAAAGACTTCTAGTGTGAGATGAATAAAAACTGCATCTTACAGTTTTTTCAATCTGTTCTCTCAATTCATCCTTCCGCCTGCACATTTCATTAGGATTACACACCTCTAGATCTTGAACATTTTTGAAAACCTATTGAAAAACCTGGCTTGTTCTTCAATGGTCGTTCCACATTAGACAAGCACGTGTCAGTTTCATTTGCTCTCCTAGCCTCTTGCCGTTCTTCTCTCCGTTCCCTTCCTTTACATGCTGTTGACATCTTTCATCATGATCCTCTTCTCTGTCACTGTTTCTTTGTAAACTTATGTCTCTCTTTTCATCACTGTTATTTTTTTACTACTGGTATTTGTGAGACGTATATAACAGGCATTAACATATATATTCAATCGACCTCATTTGACCAGGGTCCCTTGTCTTTATGTTATCTCTTTACATGTTTAGTAATTGATGATACGAAGCATAAATCTGTAATCTACAGTAGTAGCATAATGCCTTGCTTCACAATTTCAGAAAATTCCTATAGACACTTGCATATACTGTCTGTATATAACTATTCAAACCTTCCAGCTTTATAAATTGGAACGTATTCATTGCCTAAACCCTACTCTTCATATTTATTTGATCACTTTGTTCCATCTCTAAATTCTCAGAATGTATAAAACAGATTTATTATTTTTTCTTTTTTGAAATATATATATATATACACATTCATCATAGGGAATGTGTACCTATATGTGATATATCTTAATTCCTCTTTTTTCCATTCCCCTCCATTCTCTTCAATAATTCTTTACCTTCTTATTTATAAAGCTTTGTTTCCATTATATCCTTTTTTTCCTCATTTATTTCTTTTCCTTTTCATCCCCTCAATTAATTCCCCTTTCCTTTTGAACAATTATTTCCTATTTCACAATTATCAATCCTACAGTTTAGTTTTTATTTACCCTCTCAGTTTCCCACACCAGAGAGACAAATATATCTGATTTATTTCACCTAAAGTATGGTCCTTAAGAGTAAGGTCCACCCATTTAGATATAAATGTGTCAAGTTTATCCTTTATGACTGAGAAATACTCCACTGTATAAAACAAGTCACTTCATCTTTATCCATTCATTTGTTGATGGGCATTTGGGCTATTTCTAGGACTTAGCTATTATAAACTGTGATATGTGACTGCAGTAGATTTAATTTTCTTATAACATTGTAGCTAAGATGGCAAAAATAATGTGATGAAACTTTAATTACATGTTTTAATGTGTGATCGCCTATGTTTCCAAGCATTTTGAAAATGTGATTGAGTCAAACTAAACTGTATTCTATCTGAAATTTTGGGACCTACAAATGTAAAGTCAAACCTGCTATAAAGACATAAAACACGTTTAGGTTATAGCAAAAAATTATATGACTTGGTATAAATTGTTGCTCTAATGAAAATATCATGCATGTCCTTACAAAGCTTTCCTATTTTAGGAGGAACAAAGATTTGGGAAGAAAAGAAAGACACTGAATCAGAAACAGAAAACATGGCTTGAAGCAGCCCATTTCTCTTATCTGCCAGTGAAGTTTTGCCTATTGCTTTGCCTTGTTTTATAACTTTCTTTGGCTCAATAAAGTATCTTGATATAGTGCCTGCGACTTCTAGGTTGCTATCTATTTCATTGCTTCTGGAGTAAGTGAGATGCCATTTTGAATACCACTGAGGCATCATTGTTAATTACACCAAGGTATAAAGCAGACAGCCACGTATGGAGCTCACTCTTACTTGTTTGGCTTCAATTTATTTATGTCTTAGAAGAACAATAATCACCATGATACGATAGAATGTAGTTACACAGATTCATGCAGGGGCAGTCTTCTTTATAAGATTTAATTTTACTCTATACAGGTCCGCATTCTTATTGAGAATACATACACTTTTTGCAAATAAAGAATATGTGATAAATTGAAACATAGGTTAACAATTTAGCATATCGATTGGGATATATTTTCTGAAAAACTATCAATTAAAAATGTCTCTTGTTAGTTCTTACATGAGGGTCTTTGTCTCAGCTCTGCTGCCCTGTGTGTCCTTATTCCAGATCCTTCAATGAACAGCTGTTCGCTTTGTTCATAGCATCAGCCTGAAGGTACCTTTCTTCAAGATTCTCCTCAGTTCACTTTCTCCAGCATTTTCCTCTTTCACAAAATCAATTTTATTGTAATTTTTATGCTCATTGAGAGTTGAAAATTTCTTGATTATTTTCTCATAACAGAAAATGCAATTCTATTTTGCTACTGTATTTGCAATGCCCAGAACTGTGGAATATACTATGTATGTACACATCTTCATATTTTATGAATTAAAGGACCTTGCTTGGTTTGTTCATCATGGTCACTTTAATCTATGCAAGGTGTTACATGCTGTTGTATGTCTTTTGTATGTGCTGTTTAATAAATGACTTTCCTTTGCATTTTAATTCCTAAATGTATTCAAATTTTAAAATTACTCTATTTGTGATTTGCCCAAGACCAAAAAAGTGTACTTTCACAAACACACACACACACACACACACACACACACATACACACACACACACACTGTTTTTGAGGCTTTATTTATACCTAGATAATCGATAAAACCACAGATTCTGATGAATGGATAAAGAAAATATGGTATAATCATTCACCATCCTGCTACTCAGCCATGAAAGAAACACCCAAAAAACACAAAACAATATGGATGAATATTGAATTCAGAATTCTAAGTGAAAAAAGCCAGACTCAAATGACTACATAATCTGGGATTCCATTTATGCACCATTTTGGAAAGCACACTGCTATAGAGACAGAAAATAGGTCAATGGCTGCTAGGGTTTAAAGGGCTTAGAATATGGGAGATGAAAATTAGCAGTTATGGAACTGTTTTGTGTTATGATTGCAGTGATAGTTATGGAACTGTGTGTGCTTGTCAAACTTACACAACTGTATTCTGAAAAGAATCAGTGTTACTTTATGTGGCTTTACCTCAGTGGAAAAATAGATAAGACCTTGTAATTTATTATAGCTCAAAAAACAGGCAGATATACAGCTTCATAACCATCTGGCTCTTTTATCTTTGCTCTTGCTTGTCAAATCTATCCTCAGTACCAAAGACAGTGAAATCAAGAAAATACTGTACTCCTTCAATGTCTTCTCACTGTCTTTCTTTTAGGAATCATACTAGTTCTCATCAAACTAATAGAGATATTTTATTATTTGGTCTAGGCTGCTACAATCACCTTAATTTTATTGAACTCCCTTCTTATGAAATATTGACAGTTTGATAATGAATCTAGGATGTTGAATTCTTGAAGACATTTATTGAATTTGGCAAATTTACAGTAAGGAAATATTCTAGGTCCTTAAAGGTTGTCTACAGCTGGGATTATCACCACCTGCAAGTCCATTCCAATAGTAACTGTAGCACTTATAAGAAATTAACCTTAATTATAGAAAGCTACTATATCTTTGAAATATTAAGTAATTAGTGTTACTTAAGCAGCATAAACTACTGTACATACATTTAAAATCAAATGATGTTTCTAACATGAAGTTCACCAGGTTTGACCATAATTTAGATGCTATAAAACTATTCTATGCTTTTACAGTGGAGATAGTAAACACAAACTTGACAGGACAAAAATAAGGAAATATAATTGCGGTGTTATAAAGGAACTTACAAAAGTAACTGTGAATAGAGAGTAAAATATTTAGAGGAGCGTGTGAGCAGATATGGTTAAGGATGAGAATGAGATAAAGTCCTGAAGAGCCCTAAAGGCTGCATAGGGTGCTTGATTTTTATTTAAAGATAAATTGAAACCAAGTTTAAAGGTTTGAAACATAAAATAATATGATTACTTTTGGTGTTTTAGAAAGTTCAAGTTTAATTATACATAATAAAGAATGAAATAAGATGTACATAGGTTTTTAACTTTTTACAAGGCATTGATAAAAACTTTGCATACATTATGCTCTGAGTTACTGAATAAATCATACTCGCAATGACTTCTGTATCCCAGACACTACTATGAGAGTTCAGAGCAGATAACAAAACAAATGTATTGCTCTCATGAATTTTCCACTTCATGATGGGAAACACCCCGTAAACAAATGAACAAAGCACTTATTGTGTCAGATTGTGGTGAGTTTCAAAGAAAAAGCTTAAGGAAGAGAAAAATGCTGACTGTGTGTGAGATAGGGAGGAAACTATAGTTTTAAATGAGGGAAGCCCTGGAAAGTGACATTTAAGCAAAGAACTGTGGGAGATGACAACATTAACCAGGTACATGTCTGCATGGAGTGTTCCCGGTGGAGGAAAGAACAATGCTGAGGAAAACAGATATTAAAGACACAACAAGACTAAAATTAGCCACAGGGAGACCAACATAGGACTGCTGAAGAAATGATAAATGTCCAAATCGTGTAGTCATTGAAGATAGCTGATGAAATGTTGCTTATCCCAAATGAAAATAAAAGCATCAAAAGGTTGCATTGTAAAAATAACTTTGGTAAGGTACACATTATGAACATAAATATATTCACTGAAAATGTATATTCTGGTTTGGTGAATTTTGACAAACATCCATGATCAAAATACAACATTTTTATTATCATATTCCACTTTATAGTCAATCTTTTAGTAATTGTGTTGAGGAAGAATTAGTCTTTTTTTGACATGGTAGATCAATATTCTAAGAATTTAAGCAAATTAAACAATACATTATTTGTACTTTTACAGCTGGCTTCTTTTGTGCAGAATATTTTTGTTGTTCATTAAATTTTATCACATTCTGAGTTTTGCCCCTTTTTATTTCCAAGTAATATTTCATTATGTGAGTAATTCAACTGATGTATTCACTAAGATGTTGATAGACATTTACATTGTTCCCATTTTTGATGATTAAGAACAAAACTACAATGAACTTTTGTGTTCAATTCTCTGAACATAGGTTCTTGTTTCTTTTGAGTAATTACCTAGAGTTATTGGGTCACACAGTGTATACACTTTTAACTGTAAGAAATTGGCAGTGATAATTTTTAATGCTGTGTTTGTAAAAGCAGAAGTTTTAAATTTCCATAAAGCACAATATATCAAAAATGCATTATAAATTGTAATTTGGGTTTTTCATGTGTGATCTAAGGCAGAAAAGTTACAAAGATTTTCTTCTATGTTGCCTTTTAGAAGCTTTAGCATTTTATCACTTATATTTACATCTAAAATGTATTTTGCCTCCAACTTCATAGGTCTTGTGAAGTTTGAAGTTCATTATTTCCATATGGGAATATTCATTTATTTCTTCACTGTTTTCCATTCTGTATTGGAAATTCTTCAGCATCTTTGTCAAAATCAAATGATTATCTCTCTATCTATGCAGTGTTTATGGGTGCATGTATTTCTGTAGCTTTTATTCTGCTGTTTTTGTTCAATATATTTAACATATGTCAAAATATCACTAGTTTCATTCACAAACATTGGCATCAAGTTACGTAAGTACCCCAATGGTGTTATTATTGTTGAAATTTATTTTGGCAGCCATGATCTCTGACTTTCTATGTCAATAGCAAAATAATTTTATAAATGCTTAAAAATCTGTCTAGAATTTTGAGAGATTGAGTTGAATCTATAAACAAATACTTTAACAAATATTTTAACAATATTTAGTATTCTAATCCATGAGTACTTTTATATATAAATAATTTTTCAATTCAAAGACATGTAACTCTCTGTTTAGTCAGGCTTCAATTAATTTCAGTTTTTTAAAAAAATTAAAATTTATTTTTTTAAAAAAGAACTAAAAATAATGGTACTGAATTTCAAATCAACATAATAGGAGATCAGCAATAGTTACTATATTGCATATTTCTATCTTCAAGGTAGTTGCTCAGATTACAAGATATAGGTATGAAAAAATGTTCCAACAATGAAAGCACAAGCCATTATTTTTGATGAACTAATAGAGATTAGTAGCCATTGTTGATTTAATATCATCTTGCTCTGACGTCCTACCATGCTCTTGTTTTTCTATTACCATTGGTTCCATCACGTTGTGTCTTAATGGATTTTAATATGTATGATAGTATAAACAAAATTTTTATTGAAAGTGAGATAATATAGCAGACATTGTTCATCTTTGGTTATTTGGTTCAGAATGCCTTGCAATACTTTCATTCTCTTGAGTGGTTTTATTCTATTTTGTAATGTTTGACATTATTGTGTGTAAAGCTAAGCTCAACTATTTCAAAGAAAGAGACATTATGATGGCTACTGTTAATATCCAGTTGTCTTGCTGTGAAGTACTGTGTTCTGTTCTGATCTGCTTAGATCTGTCCTCTTTTGTTCTATTTAAAATAAAAAAATTTAAAAAAAACAAAAAACAAAACAAAACAGAGATTAGTAGTACAGTTATCTACCGGGTATATTTTTTCCCTTCTTTTTGCTATCTCCCCCATCTCAGTTGTTCTTCCCTTTTGAGTAGTTTCTTCCCCTCTCACTTTCATTATATCTGTTGTACATTCTGGGTGTTATTTAATCTTTCATGTTTTACACTAAGGAAACATTATGACATTTACACATACAAGTCTGATTTATGATTATGGTCAAATTTGTATCCATTTACCTATAAAAATCTCAAATTTGCCTTTATTCATAGCTGAGTAGTACTCCACTGTACAAAAATACCACATCACTTTTGTCCATGCAGTGGTTGATAGGTATTTGGATTGTTCACAAGACTTAGCTACTACAAATTGTGCTGCTATAAACATGTGTACACATATATTGTTTTAGTATGATGTTTTTAGTTATCTGGGAAAATAGAAGAGGAATAACTGGATCAAATGGGACCTGAAAATTTAGTTTTTCAAGGAATCTTCAGTCTATACTCCCACCAACAGTGGAGAAGTGTTCCTTTTTCCCCACACCCCACCACTATTTGTTATTGTTTGACCTCTTGGTGATATCCATTCTTTCTTGAGTGAGATGGAATTTCAATGTTGTTTTAATTTGTATTTCATGAATGACCAATGATGCTGAACATTTTGTCATATATTTATTTGCCATTTATATTTCTTCATCTGAGAAATATATGTTCATCTTAGATGCCCATTTTTAATTAAGTCTTTGAATTTGGGGGAGTGGGTCTGATTCTTTTTTCTTTTCTTTTTTTTTCCTCTCTTACCTTCCATTCCCTTCCATTCCCTTCCCTTCCCTCCTTTTCTTTTCTTTCTTTTTTTATCCAGGGATTGAACTCATGACTTTGCAATTGTCAGGCAAGTGCTTACACTGCTAAGCTAAATCCCTGGCCTCAATTTTTTATAATCTGTAGATAGAAGTCTTTTGTCTGAGGGACATTTGGGTAAAATTTTTTACCATTCTGTGGGTTGTTGTTTCACTCTGTTGGTGATTTCTTTTGATGTACAAAAACTTTTCAATAGAATGAAATCGCAATTGTTTATTCTTGAAATACTTCCCACACAGTTTGGGTTTTGTTCATTTATCTACCTTTTCTTCCGGCAGGTTTAGTGCTTCTCTTTTAATATTTAGATCCTTGATCCATTTTGACTTTATTTTGATGTATGGTGATATACATGAGTCTAGTTTTATTCTTTGGCCTGGAAAGCCAATTTTTCTCTCACCGTTTATTAAAGAGGCTATTGTTCTTCCAGTGAACATGTTTGGATCATTTGTCAAAGAAAAGGTGGCTGAGTGTTTTTACAGTTATATATGCATCTCTAACCTGTTCCATTCATCTTTAGGTTTGTTTTTGCTAGTACCGTGCTAAATTTGTCAAAGTAGCTTGGTGACATAATTTTAAGTCAGGGATTGTGATGCCTCCTGCCTTGCCTTTGTTGTCCTGGATTGTCTTTGCTATTCTAGGTCTCTCCTGTTTCCAAGTGAATTTTAGTAATGCTTTCTCTATATCTGTGAGGTATGCTAAGGTATTTTGATTGGAATTGCATTAAATCTATATAAAAGTTCTGGGAATGTGGCAATTTTCACAATGTGAATTCTTCCTATCTGTGAGCAAGGGATACCTTTCCATTTTCTGATATCATTTTCTATTTATTTTTTTAGAGTGCTGTAATTTTCAATGTATAGCTCTTTTATACTCTCTGTAAGATTGATTCCTAAGTATTTCATTTTTTTGGATGTTATTATGATTTCCCTAATTTCTCTCTCAGTGAGTTTGTTGTTTATATATAGGAATGCTATTGATTTTTGAGTGTTGACTTTGTATCCAGGTATGTTATTGAATTTGCTTATTAATTCTAGAAGTCTTTTGGTGGCATTTCTGGGGTGTTCTATGTAAAGTATCATTTCATCTGCAAATAATAGTATTTAGCTTCTCTTTCCTATCCTTATTCCTTTTAATTCTCTCTCTCGTCTAATTTCTCTGGCTAATATTTCCAGAACTGTATTGAATAGGAATGATTATACTAAACTACCTTGAATATTCCTGATTTTAGAGTGAAAAATTTCAGTTTTTGTCCATTTAGTATAATGCTGGCTATTGGTTTGACATAGATGGCTTTTTATCAGATTGAGGTAAAGCCATCTATTCCAATTTACTGTAGGATTTTAATCATGAGAGTGTTGGACTTTATCAAAAGCTTTATCTGCATCTATTGAGATGATCATGTGATCTTTGTTTTTGGTTCTGTTGAAGTGGTATATTACATTTATTGATTTGTGTATGTTAAATCATCCCTGCATTCTTGGGGTGAATCCCACTTGGTCATAGTGTGTAATCTTCTTGATGATTTGTTACATTCTGTTTGCTAGTATTTCACTGAGAATTTTTGCATCCTTGTTCATTAGGAGATTGGTCTACAGTTCTCCTTTTTAGTTGGGTCTTTCTCTGGAAAATAATACTTGCCTCCAAGAATGAGTTATGGAGTAGCCTTTCTCTTTCAAGCTCATTAAAGAGTTTGAGGAATACTGGCTTTAAATATTCTCTAAATTTCTTGTAGAATTTCATAATGAATTCATAGGATCTGGGCTTTTCTTTGTTGATAAGTTATTAATTATTTTTTTCAATTTCATTAAATGATATTGCATTATTCAATATTTCTTTCTTATTAATTCAGTATTGGTAATTCATATGTTTCTAGGAATCTGTCCATTTCTTTTGTGTAAGTAGGTATTGATGATCTTCTGGACTTACATAGGATCTATTGAGTTATTATTAACCTTTCATTCCATATTGCATGAATTTGAATTTTTCTTTCTCTTTTGGATAAGGTTAGCTAGAGGTTTATCAATCTTGTTTATTGTTTTAAAGAACCAACTGTTTGATTCATTTATTCTCTGTATTGTTTTCTTAGTTTAATTTGTGTTTATTTCTTCTCTGATATTTCCCTTCTATGGACTTGGGCCTGACATTTTTATTTTTCCAGAAGCTTCAGGTATAGTATTTGGTTGTTTATTTGTGTTCTTTCTGTTCTAATGTGAGAATTCACTGTTATAAATTTCCCTCTTAGAATTGCTTTCATTGCATCCCACAGCTTTTTATAAGTTGTATTGGCATTTTCATCTGATTGTAGATATTAATTTCTTTAATTTCATCTAAACCCATTGTTTGTTCAGTTGGGTATTATTTAATTTCCATGTGTTTGTGGAGTTTTGTGGTTTCTATTGTCATTAATTTCTGATTTTATTGCACTATGGTCAGATAACAGGCATGGGATAATTTGTATTTACTTTTTATTTACTTAAGCATGTTCTATTGGCTAGCGTGTAGTCTATTTTAGAGAATGTCCCATGTGCAACTGAGAAGAATGTATTCTGATGTTGTTTCTTGGAATTCTCTGTAAATACCTACTTTTTGTTCACAGGGTTTTTTTCAGTTCTGTTATTTCTTGGCTGATACTTTCTTATTTCTTTGTTGATACTTTTCTCTTTATGACAATAGGGTATTAAGGTCCCTAATTACAACTGTGTTATTGTACATATGTTTTTATGCTTATTAATATTTGTTTTATATAATTGGGTGCTCCCATATTGGATGCATCTATACATTTGATTGTTATTTCTTCCCCCTAACAAGTAGGTAATGACCTTCTTTATATCTTTTAATTATTCTTGGTCCAAAATTTACATTGTTGCTCTGCTTTTTCGTGTTGCATGGAGTATTGCTTTACATCATTTGACATTTAGGCTATGAACTTATTTTTTAATTAAATGTATTTCTTGTATACAGCATATTGTTGGATATTGTTTCTTGATCCATTCTGCCAATCTGTTTCTTTTGATTGGTGAATTGAGACCATCTTCATTGATAGTAATAACTGATATGTATTTGTTTGTTTGTGTCCTGTTATTTTTCTTGGTTTTCCTGTTGTAGTTTTTTTTCCTCTTTAATTGTTTGCATTGCTTGGTAGTTTCTTTCTGTTGATCTTGGAATTGTGATCACATTTTTCCTCTTTGTAAAGTATCTTTGTACCCTTTATAATGTTGATTTGGTAGTCATAAATTTCTTCAGTTGTTCTTTGTCATGGAAGTATCTTATTTTCCATTAATTTTGAAAGATAGTTTTCCAGTGTACATTAGTCTGGGTTGGAAATTGTTTTTGTTTCTGACTTGAAATACCTTACTCCAAACACTTTTTGCCTTGAGAGTTTGTGGTGAGAAGGCTTCTGTGACTCTGATGGGTTTTCATTTATAGGTGTTTTTTTTTTAAATTTAACAGCTTTTAATATTCTGTTCTTGTGCTAATTTTCTGAGATCTTTTTACTTTTTATGTTGGTGTAGATTTATTTTGGCCATATAGAATAATTAGTATTCTATAGTAATCAATTATCTGTAGATCAACTTGTTTTCCTATATTTGGGAAATATTCTGTTATTACTCCTGCAAATATTTTTTATGCCATTTGTGCTGTTTAATATTCTATTCTTGTGCTAATTTTCTGAGATCTTTTACTATGTATGTTGTTGTAGATTTATTTTGGCTATATAGAATAATTAGTATTCTATATTGCTCAATTATCAGTAGACCAAGTTGTTTTCTCATGTTTGGGAAATATTACGTTATTACTCCTGCAAATATTTTTTATGCCATTTGTGCTCGCTCCTGCACAAATCAACTTACATTATTTGTCTTTGCATTTCTTGTATCTGTTGGATTTTTGTTTCTCAATATTTTGTTATTTTCAAAAGGCCTTTCCTTTCATGATTGCTAGCCATGATTCTGTCTACTAGATCTGAAAGTCTGTCTTTAGTTTCATTCAAGTGGTTTTGCCACCTTTCAATGCAATTTTCAATTTCCCATATGTCTGTTTGAATCTGTTTCATACATTCTATTTCTTTCCTGTATGGGTCATTCATGATTTCCACCCTCTTCTTATCACCATCATTTTCTTATTTATCTCTGCTCTAGATTTGCTGAGTATTTCCTTTAAAAATGTTGACATTTATTTTCAACCAGAGAGATTATTTCTGATCTTATATCCTCTGTATTCTTGTGGATTTGTTTCTTTATTTCAGTTGCTATCATTTCAGACATTTCAGATGTGTGTCTTCCATTTTTTTCTATGTCATGGACTCCTGGACTTGTTTTCAGTGGGCAGAGATCTGAGATTGCATTTTGCTTCTTAATTTTGTCATTCTCCATGTTACTGTTTATGGTAGAGAGGCAATGGAAATGGCCCCCATCTCAGACATCCTTTACCTGGGTTCTCATGATGGTGGACAGGGAGTGGGAATGGCTGCCACCACA
This sequence comes from Hydrochoerus hydrochaeris, assembly GCA_004027455.1. Classification (NCBI taxonomy): domain Eukaryota; kingdom Metazoa; phylum Chordata; class Mammalia; order Rodentia; family Hydrochaeridae; genus Hydrochoerus; species Hydrochoerus hydrochaeris. The sequence continues at coordinate 97,828 of PVLA01006960.1, forward strand.
GGCACATTTCACCTGGGTTCTCTGCAGTGGCAGAGAGGGGATGTGAATGGCCATAACCTCAGGTGCTCTGAACCTGGGTTTCCTTGATGGCAGAGATGGGAATGGCTGCCATTGAAATTGCCCCAAATCTTGTTCTTACAATGGCCAAGAGGCAATGGACATTGCCACTTCCTCAATCTCCCCAAATATGGGTTCCCGCAGTGGTGGAGAGGTGATACCAATCAATTTTCCGTGTTTTGTAGGTCCAGATATTTTGTCAGAATTTCCCTGAGATTTTCATGAGTTTTGGCATTTATTGAAATGCTATTTTCTATGTATTTATTTATGATACATAGAATATAATGGAACACAATAGAATTTATAACCAGAGATATCACTAAATTCACTTAATACATTTATTAGATTTGATAAATTTCTTACAACTTTTTATATGACAATTAAGTTATTAGTAGGTATATACCTTTTCATTTCTTTTTCAGTCTCTATTGTGACTTGTATCTAGATGTCCTCCCAAAGCTACTCCAGTCATAAGTGGGGATTTTTGGAGGTAGCTGTATACAGTGTTTAATTACTAAATTGGTCCACTGATTGGAGTTAGCATAGTTCTGAGTGGCACCACCCAACAATGGGTAGCCTGGATGGATATAAAGGAATAAACAGAGGACAGGTGTCTGCTGTTGCTGCATTTGATTCTGATATTTCCATGCTATTTGCCATTTGCTGCTTTGTGGTCTCCTGTCTATTTTCCATGGAATATTTTTTCTCTGCCTTGTCCTTATGGAGTTGGCCTACTATGGATTGAAACCTCTAGAACTGTGAGCCAAAATAAAATTTTCCTCCTTCAATTTGGGTGTTGTGTGTTTTGTGTCAGCAATGAGAAAAATAACTAAGACAGTCTTTATCCCACATAAGGATGATAAATGACACATCTTTCTTTATTCTTTAGGATCAAATTTCCAATACAGTTTGAGTAGAAGTAGTGAGTACTGGCACTCTTTCTGGTTTCCACTATTGAGTAATATTTTGAAAATCATTTTGATTTGGCTTTTATCAGATTGATGAAGTTCATTATTATTCTTAAAGAGGTACACTTCTGTATCATTAAGGGGTATTAAATTATACCAAATCATTCCCTGTATTATTTTTTAATATTGTAAATTACATTGAATGTTGTACGTTGAACCAACTTGGTATTCTTGGGATAATTTTGCCATGGCATGATATCCTTTGTACATATAGTTGAATTTGAATTGCTAATATTTAAAAATATATTTGCAGTTTCATTCATTGTAGATATTAATCTCAAGTATTTTATTCTATTTTTTCAATGCAATCAACTAGAAAATTTCACAACGTATATGATGCAACTGTTTTTAAGTTATGTAACAGGAATTTTCTGAAACAAGGTAATCAAAGTTAGGCCTTTAATACCTGCAAATTGCTGGGGCAGGAAACTGTAAAGAGTACACAGCAAGATGAAATTTCAGTGAAGTTGAGTCTTCCAAGAGGGCAAATGTTCTGCTAGGCGAATGTTCTATGAACCTGCTCAGAAGTACTCTTGTACGTTTTGCTAAACACTAATCCATGCAAGAATAAGGTCTCTTTGAAAATTTATTTACTTATATTCTGCATCATTTTGTGCTTAATGAAATGTTTGAAATAATTATGACTCAACTTTGAGTTATGGCTTCTTGATACCATATCATATGTTTAAAAGCATAGCATTTATTCAATTTGTTGTTTGTTCTTTCTTGCTCAGCAAGTTCATTTCTCCACTGAATTGGCGATTCTCTTCATTCTGAAACAAACAGTAAATCAGCTTCCAGAAATATCTTATTTTAGTGGATAAATAGATGAAGTGATTAGGCAAGGGTTAGTCCTTTTCCATTTTTAATTTCAGTGATGATTGGTGGCAGAAGGTAAGCAGTATGTAGCCTCCACCTAAGAAGTGTCGGCATATTGCAATTAAAGAGAGCTACTCCTAGCCACCCAGGAAGGAGAGAATTGATCAAAGCCTTAAATGATTTATTTCCAGCATAAACTTCAGTTCTCTGCCCAAAATGCTATGATTTATTTAGTAAAACATGGATATCTTCAAAACACAGGCCATATTATTCGCAAATTGTAGTGCAGGGGATCTGGATAGTGTAATTATTTTCCAGCAGGTAAACACATTTGGTTGCTTCTCAAAATCCATCTTTATTATAAATAATTGTTCCAATTAGTGTTATCCAAATGCTGTGAGAAAGCTTGGGTAAAGATGCAATTTAAAGCAATGTAAGCAAGATTAATTTTTTTATACTCACTGAAATAAATCCAAGTCACTCAGGAAACGGGTTCATGGCAACGCAAGGTGCATGCTGATAGAAAATATACTTAAGTATTATATAACAAGACATATATTTATATATACAACAAAATTAAGCCATTCTATAGCATTATGTAACAAAACTCATATATAACACACTAGATAACAAATAAAATGTTATACAAAAACATTATCGTCTCTAATAAATATATACTGAATAAAATAAAAACACATTATATAATAAAATTAAGCCATAGAAAGAAGAATATAATTTGAAAACAACATATATTATAAACATTCTAATAACAACCATTGTCATCAATACTTTGTATTGAGCAACCATGAACAATGACCCAAATCATTAGTTAATTGCGTCTGGAATAAATCCCAAGAGGTGAGTCTTCTTTGACTGCATATTTTAGAAAAATAGTAATTATTCAGTAATGCATGTTTCTAATATTGGCATTTTGCATTTTCAAACAAAATTTTCTGTCTAGTGTATCCTATCATAGTTTCAGAATGGAAGATAAGAAGAGGTAGGACAACAAATCTTTCTCAAATTAGAAGGGGACCAGAGATGGAAAGATGGTGAGAGGAGGAGGCAAATGGAATGCAAAAAGGAATTAAGGTATGTTATGCACATGCCCTATCATAGTTTTAGAATGGCAGATAATAGGAATTAGTACAATAATCTTTCTCAAGTGAGAAGGGGATCAAGAGACAGAAAGACAGGGAGAAGAGCAGGGAAAGGTACTGCCACAGGAAATAAGATTCATTACGCACATGCATAACTACAAGCAAGGGAAGTAAACACTATGTACTACAAATGTACTAATAAAAAAGAAATAAAAATAAAATTCTTTATCAGGTAAAAAAAGAGCTTATGTTTGGATGCCACACTGTCTTGAGCTCAGATGGTGTTCCTGAGTGTCTCAGTTTTGAGATCTCCAAAGAACATGTTAATAAAAGCATACATGTGCTAAACCAAAAATCAATGAAGAATGTGTACAGTTTAAATAACTAAAGATCTTGGAGCCCAGTCTTAGTAATGGAATCAGGGGGCAAAACATATAGTTAGCCTTTTATGTCACTCTGTCAATTGTGAACAGTATTTCTCTCCTTTCAGGAGTTTGCAAGAATTTAGAAAAACTACACATATGGGACACTTAGCTCACTGTTTGATGTGCAGAATTCCATTACCAATAGCTAAGAAGAGAAGAGAAATAATTTAGATAAAAGGGAGATAGAAGACTAGCCACTATTACCAGATAATTGTACAAAATTTTCTTTCTTTTTTTTTTTCTGTAAAGACTCAGGTAGTATTATGCTTTGTGTCTGAATGTCCCCCAAAAACCTCATGTGATCATGGGGGCAGATTTCCACAGTTTGTGACTGATTCATGGTCCAATGCTGGTATTATAAGTGTGAGTGCTATATCTACTTTAGATGGGTAGCCTGCATACAATATAAGGGACAGAAAGAGTCTTCTCTCATGCTCTTCCTCCTTTATTGTTGTTGATTTTGCTATCTTTTGCCATCTTGAACTTGTTGTGTTCTGCCACAGCACCCTGCCTTTGAGCCATTTGATTATAAATTGAAACCTCCACAAATTGTGAGATAAATAAACCTTTCCTTCCTTTATTTTGGGTACCACATATTTTGTTTCAGCAAATAGAGAAAACTGGTAAACTTTGCCATTATAGCTGAAGAGTCAACATAAATAAGACATAATTGAATAGGATGACTGGAAATGCATGGGCCCAATATTATTTAAAAAATAGATGTTGGTTTTGATTTATCTCTCAGGACATAGTTTTGGAAGAAAAGAAAGAATGAGATTTTGGGTGCAGTTGTTTGATGAGGTGCAGCATTCTTCCCAATCTAGTCTTTCTTAGCTGCCTCCCTCTGTCCTATTTTATTAATAGTAACAATAAAAAAGTAGAACACATGGTCTCATAAGTTGTTTGAGAACGGACTGTTCTAAGATTGTATAGTACAGTCCCATTGCATCTGAAGGCAACTTAATGACCATTAACAACAACAAAAAAGGCCAAAAACTAAAAACAAATTTTAGGTATTATTGACATGGTTGACATGATTTACTATAGTTGATCATGGCATAAAAAAGTATATACCTTTGACCCTCATTTGTAAATTAGAATTATGTGTTTATGCTACACAAGTACACGTTTGTGCTTGTTATCCATCCTACTTTTCATCCATGGGCTGTGGAGGGATATTTATAGATATAGTGACCATATACTCCTGTTTTTCTATAAAATCTCCAAAATATAGCTGTTATGAACATATAATTACTAAAAACAGTTTTGTTTATCTAAAAATGTGCTAATTTGGGTGAAATGTCATGTGATTTCCCTACCTATAAGATATGGAACAAAATTTTCATGGATTGCCATTTGAAAACTACAAAAATCCTATCCAACAAGAAAGGGACCAGCCTGCAGCCTTGTGAAGATTTCAAGGAAAACTAATAACATACATAGAAAACTAATTACATGAATAGAAAGAGCACATAGAAATGAGGGTTATGACTCTAAAAGTCACTAGTTTTAGAAAAAAAATTGGATCTATGACATATACTATGCATAATAAAAGAAACAGAATATAAAATTATTTTTCAGAAGTTTTCATTAGTTTTATAGAGAGATTGTCTGTGAAGGTTTATATGCACTCATTCTCTCACATAGATCTTTAAATTCCAACGGCATAGTCTATATTTTTCATATATTCCATCCCCCATTGTTTATTCCACATTACCCAAAGTTACATGAAGACAAAGACAGAGCATACCTTCCCATTCTTGTCACCATTACCTAGTCATATTTTCTGGGTACTAACTGAGCAAATGTTGTGCAATGAAAGACTCAGTATTAGTAAAAGATTTTCTCATGTTGTATTTCAATATTACACTGAGAAAGAAAGGATAAAGGAAAACACATTTCTTTTACAGAATTTAAAACACTTGTATGAATAGCTGAAAATTCTTATTTTAACAATGTATATTTGCTATTTGCTGAAGTCTTACTGTATACCAGGCTCTAAACTAATCTATTGAATGTAAGTTATAAATACTTAATCATTATAATTGTCTTATCAGGTAGGAGTTACTATTATTTTATAGATAGTAAAGCTAAAGCTCAAAGCATTTGAGGAACTTACATAAAAGAGTACAGCTAGTAGGTAGCATATTTGGATTCTAGCTCACATTTAATTACCATAAAATTGGAAATATTATGAATACAGTTAGACATAGTGTAACTTAGGTATAAACCACAATATAGTCCTGATTAAACTGCTTCATTTAATACTACTGTATCCCTACTCTAAATATTACATGCACCATATTTATTCTAAAAATTATTTGTTGTTTAAAATTACAGTAAGTTGGTGTGCTATGTTTTTATTTCCTAAATCTGGAAACATCTTTACTCATTGTGATATGATGCTTGTACTAGAAAAGGAAAAAGAGCCAAATATCCACTTCAGAATATGGGTTTTACCTTTTATCTGTGATTTCATTGTAATAGGCATATGAACTCTGACAACAGTCTTAGTGCTTTCCTGATGAAATACAGTCAGAGCATTTTTTTATCTTCCACCCAAACTCTATGACCTGGATTACTTGATCTCAGGCAGAAATTGTATCCAGTGTACCTTGAGCAATCAACACTATATTGCATATTGTATCCCTTTGCTCAAATTAATTCCTAAATATAAGCCCTCTAGTTTTTCTTTTGTGATAACCAAATACAATACACAGTTCAGCTGCAAAAATGAACTACCTATAAACTACAGCAATAACCAAAGCAGATAAGAAAGGTACTAGCCTGCAGCCCAGGGAAGCTTGCAAGGAAAACAAAAGACTAATTACATCTTCCACGATCCCACCATTTTCTTGCATAGAAATTAAAATAATAATGCATAAAACTCCTTTTGCAGAGAATATTAACAAAGTTTTTGCTTCCTTGGCTTCTAATTCTATCTCGCTAAAGGGCCCCAAATTTCTTCTCTAAAACTACCTTTCCTCTATTATAAACCAGATTTGTTTAAAGCAATGATTGCAAAAGTTCCCACATGCTTGCAGTGAAACTGTTTGCTCTAGAGTAACATATGACCCAACAAGAACACTTATTCCTGGAGACAGAGGTGTGTTCTCTATTTTAGGGAAGCAATACTGAGAACCCTTTCCTCTTTTTCACATTGTTGGTTTGGGTGCATTAGACGCATCCTTTCATTTTACTACCATGAATAGAGAGAGGTTATGATTGCAGTCATGTCTGACGATAAAGTGGTATACTGTAAAATGCAAAGAAATATGCTTACAAAGCAGTTCTGCCTCCGGTGGCATAATTTGAGCTTCTGAATCAAGCTTAAAGCAGCATCTCTGGATTCTTTACATTATAAATCTTCTTCACTGGATAAGCCAATTTGAGGTGGGTTATGTTCTATTACTCACAATGTAAAGACAGAAATAACTGTTTCTATTCATTTGCATTTTCAATTGAACCCACATCAGAAAAATACTAAGGAGTTTATTAAAATATAAAAGATATAAAAATGGAACAAAGATTATTACTATATGATAAAGAACAGTCACATGCATGTGAACATGGGAACCATTCAAAGACGAACGAGAGCAAGAATGATACTGAAGTTAAAATGCTTGCTGAGATATCCTTACTCTTGCTGCAGGTGGCCCTGAGATTACTTTTTAAAGCTTTTTTTTAAAATTTAATAAGCTTCCTGACATACAATATGAAGGAAACAGCCTATATATCCAATTCACAGTTACCTCAAGCTGAATTTCAAGCAATTGCTCAGGAGAATTACAAGTTACATATATCTAAAAGCAGAAATTAATTGGGAAGGAAGTAATCACTTCCAGGCAGATCAGGTCAGAAAGGTCCCTATAAGAAGTCAGACTTGAGCTGAGCCATAAGAAATGGAGAAGAATGATATGGCAAAGGGGAAGGAATGTTCTAGAAAGAGGAAACTGCACGGACAAGGGAAAACAGCATGAACAAGGTATGTAGAGGACAGTGAGAAGATGAGAACAAGTAAATCTGAGAGAAGCTGTGATGAGACGCAGGACTGAACTGTGAAGCACGGCTCAAAACACAATTACATAACCCCAGCGTTAAGAGTAGACGTATGAAAATTGTCCAGTTCTTAAATTTCTTGGAATCTCAAATGCATGACAGTAATTTTGGTTTGATGGAAAAAATGGAAATGGTCCATGAATAAATTTGGACAAAAACTTAAACAGCATAAACAAGCTCCCCTGCAAAATAAATGAATAAATAGAACAGAAAGAAAAAGATAACATATTGAGCTCAGTGCTCCTATTGTGTAAATTAGTCCTTAAGGATAATTTAAGTAACTTTCACTCCCCAATCCAGAAATATAAATCTTTCATTAAACAAGTCTGATTTTGACTTTGTCAAAATTATACATTAGAATTTTAGCATTGTTTTCTTAAATCTAGTAAGATGGAGAATAGAAAAATAATCATGGAATGCCTCAGGTAACTAATTCTTACCATTATCATTCTAACTAGAGTGCTCTGCTAATTGGTCCTGTCACATACTTAAATCATGATACTCATAAATCACTCAGCAGTCCTGGATTATCAGAAGATACATGTATATTTTAATTATATTTTGATATAATTTTAATAGCTCTCTGACCCCCAAAAAGTGAATTAACTTTTGGAGACACTGGTCCTTGACTTGCAGAGAAACTGCAATACTAAATACCTAACTAGATTTTATGAGGATTAAGTGTCACATTACATAGAAAGTTCTATCAAGAGTAACTATTGAGCAATTATTTGGGGCCAAATCCAAAATAAGTTACTTGAATGATTTTAATTCTCATCAAACCCTGGAAAGGTCTTTCCTACTCTACAGATGAATAAACTCAGACAAAGAGGGCTAATCAACCTCTGAAAATCATGATTTTTAGAAGAAAGAAAACTCATATATTATTTCTCTATTTAAGAGATCACTTAATGGCCAATAGCATGAAAAACTAATAAAATTGATTCTACTGCTATTTCTAAGGAACCAAAAAATATTTTACATTAAAATTATTGGTCTTCTGAGAGCTCTTTGAACTAGTAGAGGTCATGGATTATTGTTTTTATACTACAATACTATACTATTGTTTTATGTATAAGGGAATGACAGTGACATGTAATATATTAACTCAGTGGTTTATTATTGGAAGTTATTTTTTTAATGACTATCTATTTCAATGGTTTTTAAATTTTAGTATACCTAAAATATCACCCAGGGAGTTTACTGAGAACTAACCATTTGGGATTTTGCACTGGGGAAAGGTCCAGGAATGTTTGTTTAAAGTTCTGACATAAGTTGTCCACGAGTCACGGTTCATGCATACTTGTGTGGAATTCAGTGAATCTTTGAAATCAGGGACAAACCATGAAGAGCAAAAGGACCAACCATACAGAAAAAAATGAAAAAGATGAGTGGGGTGGGACATGTTTGCTGCTGTAGCTTCAACCCGGATTTGGGCATTCTCTCTTGTTTTCCATCCACGATTTTAGGTAGCACCCCACCCCAGCTGGAAAGTGGGTCCTATACTTTAAGTCTAAACCAGTCAGTGTACCAGAGTAATACCACATGCCAGCAAGAGGTCCAAACTGCCCATAGCCTTTACCATCCGAAATGCTAAATCAGAAATAGTAAATCAGAACTGCTGAACTACCAGAAAGGGAGCTCTGTCTTGCTGAATCTTTAAGCAGCTGAGGAGCTGTAGTATGTCATAGACACCTTGCTGCTTCTTAGAGTCTGAGATTAAAGCTGAGATTGCAGAACTCAAGTCCTGTGGAGTTGTGAAGTCCACATAGTTCCCACAAGCCACAGTCTATCCTCTCTCAGTGCTAGGATGCTCACATTTTAACTTGAGCCTGTTTCACTTGTAACCCATGGAGCTCTGGCATCAATAATTTCCACATAAATTCAGGGCAGAAGGAGATAGAGACTGACTGTGTGGAAGGTTTCGAAAAAAGGATTTCCTAATCTCGCCTTGAGGATCACCTTCCCAGAACCCAATAGCATTCTTAACCATTCAGGAATTTTAAAACAATTATATTACTTACTGAAAATTTATTGAGTCAGATGTTACGTGAAGAACTATACACTTCATTTCTCAGAGAAATATTTTATGGTAAACAAGAGTATTCCAACGTGAGAAAAATAAAGTTAAAAACCACCAGAAACTTGTCCAGGATCATCCATTTTGTAAATAGTAGAGTTCAGATTCAATGCCTGGTTGCCTGACCCTAAGGACTGAGATCTTAGCCCCCGTACTACACCATCTCTAAATTTCCTGCTAATACTGAGCTGCTTTAATTAAACTTCCTCAGAAAATAAAATGTCTTGGAAAGTATTTACCTTTTCTGAACTAAAGTGGAAATTCGACTTTTTTTATTTGGGGCAAGTGAATTTGTACCACATCAAACTGATGTTTCATTTGGTCATGACTGACTGGTCACTGTCTATTCAAGTTTTCACCCGTTTTTTAGTGGGTTAACATATTTTACAAAGCAATTGTAATTTTCTTTTTGATCTTGCTGCAAATTGTGAAGAAGCAATAAAATGGGAGTGTATGCCAGGTGGGATTTGCCATATTCACATATTATAAATAATATCATGTCTTTCAGTCATCTATTTATGAATTATTGTTCTTCCTTTTATTCCTGTATCATTACCAGCCTTGTATATGTTTGTATTTACCTCTCTGTGGATATTCACTTAGAGATCAAACTTGCCAGACACTGCATATCATAGTGAACTAAGGTCATTGACATAGAGAGATTTGGCTTCCTGAGAGATGTTCTTGCTGCAAACTGCAACAACTGTTGGTGATGATAATTACTATTTCTTGTAGCATGTTATGGGTTGTGTCTAGATGTCCTCACATAGCCTCGTAGGAAGGGTTTTGCAGAGATGGCTGGACCCAGGATATGTGATTCTGGGATTTAGGGTGCCTCAGCTTGGGGATAAGTGGCACCACCCAAAAGATGCATAACCTGAAAGGAAAAAAAGAAAGGAAGGTTGCTTCTGCTGGTGTTGCTTGTTGCTTCCTGCCTTCCTCCAGCCCTGCTTTGGCCTGGCCTATGTTTCCTCTTCGATGCCCCTCTGCCATGCCATCCTGCCTAGTCAAGTAAGGACTAGAAACCACTACAGACTGTAAACTGAAATAAAATTTTCCTCCTTCAAATTTGAATGTCATGAGAAAAGTAACCAAGATATAGCAGAACTACTTGCTGCTGAGCTCTGTCAGTTTTTGTGGGCATCTGAGTTGTTTAAAAGGGAACTATTTTATTATTCATTTGGAAATAGTTCTAGATGGTCCTACATTTTTTATGCCATTTTCAACTATGAATGTATCTTGGAATGTCAGTGTTAAGGTGTTTTAAATGATGAAAGTAATAATGATGAAATTCACTTGAATGACAAGCATTTACTTATGTATTTTATATGTATGATCTTATTCATTAGAAGCCAGTAGGAATCATACTGTTATTGCTCCAATTTTGTAGTTCAGGAAACAGGGTCAGAGGTATAAATCTAATAGAGGAAGAAAAGTCCTTCTCAAGATCATAATGTGAAGAATGATCATAATGTGGCCAAAAGAATTCTTAGATGGAGGTCTTTTGTGTATACACAAAGTTCTTCCATGTGAAAAAGCACTTGTTCTCCTTTTTTCATCTACAGTAAAGAAACATAATACATGGCTAAAGTCACAACTAATAACTCCTTGGAATCATGACCTGGTTCACCCAATTAGCAGTCAATCATGAACTGTAATCACATTGATTACTGTCCTTTAATAGTAAATTACTATAAAATTAGTTATCAGTTCTTTGAAATAAAAGCTCCATGAATGCAAACACTTTATGTAATGTTATTCTTGCTTTATTCTGACATTCAGGAACACTGTCTCACACATTAAAAAGCATTTGTAAATAACCTTAGTTAATAAATAGAAATACCTAATATTTCATATAAACTCAATAAATAATGGTTTATTGCTATTTTAATATTACCGTGATCATAGTCATGATCATTTCAGAATTTTGATGTATTTCCTCTCCTGTTTTCTTCTTTGCAGATTTTTTCTCACCCTTTTTACCTGCCAAGTTTTATCATATTTTCCAGTAATGATGTTTCCACTTTGTGGCTTCTGCAAAACAGGCTAGATGTTACATTTGCTTTTTTTGTTATTCTTTCAGCAAATTCACACTGCAGCCACTAATCTCCTGTTTTCAGCTGGGGAGCTCTAAATTACTGCAACCATTCTTCTTTGATTGTCTTTTAAATCTTTGTAAGCAGTCAACTTTGAAGGGAGCATGGCCATTAGTCACTTGGGACATATTTTAGCCCTTGGAAGAACAGCAAAGCATCTTCTCCTAGTGTTAAGTGACCCATCCATTGCCCCACACAGAGCTCTCTTGTGCCTCAGCAAACAGACAAGCAAACTAGAAAGATGGCTCACTGAGTTTATTTTTTATTTTATGATATATTTTTCAATCTCAAAATGACTTGGCACTAAGTATCCAAGCTACTTGTGAAAACAAGCATGCAGGTACCCTGAGACAAGTTTGAACTTTGAGAAATTAACAATTTCTGAAAGAAAAAAGTGACAGAGGGGGACTAATGTCCTGCTAATCTACTCATGGTTACCATCTCCTGTTGCATAGTGGATTCATGAGAACAGCATTTTTTAAAAACCCTAAAGCACAAGCACCTCTCAAGACTATTTAAGTCAGAATTTCTGAAGAGTAAATCCAAGATTATTTACGGCTCTGAAAAGCTCATTGGTTTTCCAGTTTCCTCACAGAACCATTTGAAGTGTTGCAAATTTATATGGGTCTTCTTTGAAAAGTGAGAAAATTAAAATTTAAAGTAGAATTTTGATAATCCTAAACTTGTCCTTTTAAAAGAGATATTGCATTTTTCTTCTGAGATCAATGATCTTCCTTTGCATTGCTTGAGAAAATCATTGACCATAATTAAATAAACTGCTGCTACAACTCAGCTTGGAGTAGTCTAAACATCCTAAGAAGAAAAGCCTGTAATTCATAACACCTGCCTTTCTGACTTCAATCTGGGGCTCATATTTGAAATCACTAGTTTCCTTTGCTTGTAATAGAAGCATGTGACAATTGCAGTAGGTACAATAGATACCGGTTTCATCCCCTATCAGCCAGTAAGAGAATCTCTTCAGTTTATCTGTGCTGCTGGAAGGATGTCGATCATTTGGAGTGCTATCAGAGTTCCCAGCATGAATTTTAAGCTTATATGTTAAATCATATTATCTTAGAGTTGAATAGTCTGAATCTTTGTGAATTATGTGAAACGTATTTAAAAACATAGGAAGAACAGCTTAATTTTATTTACATAGATTATGCTTGTTTGTGCTTCAAAAGTTCTTTCAAAAAGTGACAGCAATAGTAAATGCAGCTACAGAAAATTTACATTTGTGAGTGTGATAAAGTGGAAATGTCTATAATGCTCTTTGTTGGAGACTCTTAATGTATTAATTTTAATACTGTTTTGTGTAACTTGAAAGTTTGGATAAAACAAACTCTATGAAAGAAAATATTCAGTACCTGGTGACCTTTAATGATTATTGTTTACCAATAGTCAGTGATGACTGTTTACTATTCAAATGAGCTACTTCGACAGGGTTCCCATTTTTGGACCACCAGAAACAGACCATCTTCTATTATGTTTTTAGTTTTCATTTCATTCTGTTCTATGGATTAAAGCTGGTTCCATCATAACAGGTCTTCGATCTCAAATCCTAACTAATAAATATGTGTTTTGTGAGAAGGCACTGCAGTTACAGTCTTAAATGGCTCCTTAAATTGCAATATTTGCCTCCTCCTACTATATTGTTAGTCCTACTAATTGGCAAGTACTCTTTTGATATAAATGCATATATACAAGCAGATCCTTGGCATCTTGTGAATATAATATTTTCCAACTTTAACTCTTTGTAGGTGATCCTGAAAAGCTTATAATTTCTATAATTGATCAAATTGTTGTGATATGGATTTAAATCACACCTCAAGCTAGTATAAAAAATGGGTGACTTAATCGTTGTGATGGCTGGACAACCATCCAACATCTGCTCACAACACAGACCTGCTTTCTGCCATCTGTATGAGATCAATATATTTTATTTGTGTTGAAATAGGCAAGTATATTTTAGTGCGAACTGACATGTGACATGGTAGTTAGTTGGTAATATAAAGGTCTTTGTGAAATATTATTGAGTCTATATTTGGTTCCTTTTTATTGTCAAATGTTAGTAGACAGGAAAAAATATTGGGGCCTCATTAGGTTTTTTATCTCATCCTAACTAGAAGATGTTAAAAAAAAATACACTTTACTAGGGAAATTCCCTTGGGAAACTTGTCAATGACAGGACTAGATAAAGAGAGAAAAAAAAGCAGATAAATAAATATATCAAATGGCCTTGGGATTTCCACCAAGAGGCCAGAATAAAGAACTGATAGACTGGACACAGAGAAAGCCAGAAGTACAAAAGGAGAAGTGACCCTCACCTCCAGTAAATTATGGGAGAAACAAAGGAGTGTGGAATTAACTGACTTTTAGAAAATATGAACCCACACCTATGCACTAACACACACACACATACACACATATATATATGTATAATTTCATTGCAAAGTCACTATAGAGCACAATGCATATGCCTATGCTCCCTTACTGATTTTAAGCTAACCGTGAATAACACACTCCCTTGCCAGCTAGCCTCCCATCCCTTAAGATAAGGCCTTAAAAGGTAAATCAAGGACAAGTAAACAAACAGAGAGAAACTGCATGTAGGAGAAACGATGTTAGATGGAAGTGTCTAGATGCCAAACCAGTTATAGCAAGTTCATAGGCAGAGGAAGGGAAGTGTCACTCGCTCCCCTGTGCAACAGCTGGGAATAAGGGGCTCATGGGTCCCACAGCATTCCAGAGCCCTTATGCTGGTTCTTCCCTGTCTTCTCCTTTCTTCTCCCTTCCTTTTCCTCTCTACAGAGAGTATCTCCCTTCACTAAGTTCTTACTGAGAATGAGGGTAGAAGCCTGGTGCGGCCCTTGCAGAGCAGAGCAGCAGCGCTTGTGCTCCACATTCTGCAGCTTTGCTTTCCCACTCAGGCGCTGGCTGGGACACCTTGCGCCTTCCTCTCTGGCGCTGTCCCCGGCTCTCTTCCCAGGTGCCACCCACTGAATATCTTTGCTTCCCCCTGTTCTTTCTCCATAGTGTTAATTTGGAGTCAGTCAGCCGTGCACTGAATCCTCCCATGAGCCAAATCAAACGACTTCTTCTCCTTCTTGAGCTATTGATATCTGTTAATTATGTCCCAGGGACAGAAAATCTAACTGATACAGAAGTGTATTTGGCTTAAGGTCTATAAGCAGAACATGATGAGAACAAAAAAATGCATCTGTGCCAATGTACACAGGTTGTGTGTCCTTTACTCAAAAATTGGGGACCAGAGAAGTTCCAGACATCAATTTTCTTTGTTATTCTGGACTATTTTGACACGCTGTTTTGTACTATTTCTGCATATCTTACGGATGATGCCCAAGTTTAAACACCGAATTCACTTGCTCCACGTATATAGTTTGTTAATTTTTATATCAGTGGTTTTATGCATGAAACGATCTTCTGTAGTGTGGAATATTTCATTTGCAGTGTCACGGTAGCACAGTACTTAAACATTTCTAGTTTTTGAGCATTTTGATTTTTATGTTTTTTGATTGAGGATTCCAGGCCTATTTTATTTGATTCTTACTGGACTTTATTCTGTCTATCTCTTCCATCATTCTGTATTTTCTCACATTCTTTCTATTTGGTTATAAATTTAATTTTGATTTTCTATTCATAGAAGCACTTTTGTTGTACCTGATTTCTTGAATATAGATTAAAAGACATTTCAAAGAATAAATGCTGCATTTTATATTTTCATTCACTTGTCTTCTTTTTACAAACAAAAACTAAATGAGGACAAATATTCCTTCATATGCTTTTGATTGTGACTGGTTGGTGTTCTATATGCCTCACTTATCTGCATATCAGATTCTTTCCTCATGTTTGGGAAATTTTCTGCTATTATTTCTGTAAGTACTTTACATATGTCATTTGCCTGGACTCCTGTATCTTCGCTAATGCCCATTATTCTTATATTGTTGCTCTTGGCATCATCATGAAGCTTCTGGATTGTCATTTCATGCTGCTTTGTTATTTTTAAAAGTTCTATCCTTTCCTGATCACTAACTGTGATCCTGTCCTCAAGGTCCGAAATCCTATCCTCAGCTTCCTTTAGGCGGTTTTGCACACTTTCAA